>VDFB02168118.1:61811191-61824859 GCA_007258455.2 Sequoia sempervirens
GAGTATATCTAGTTTATCCTCATCAAGTTTCAGAGATCCACATGAAGATTTGATCAAGTTATGAAGATTTGTACTATGACAGTTTTTTTGTTACTTCAGTTTGTGTTCTTGAATGAAGATCATATGATTTTTATAAGTTCAGTTTCTACAGATGATTCTCTGGTGTTTGATGGTGTTTTTGGATGTTTCTATTTCATGCTCTATCTATGCTACACATCCGCATTGATCGTTGTGTTCATGATATGAGATTTTCTCTTGTGTGTTCATGTTTTTCATGTTCTTGGCTGACAAGGTGTTGAAGTGTGTTGTGGATCTTCGAGGAGTAATTAATTGAAGTGGTTCATGTTTGAGTATGTTATTTTTGTTCTTCACTATGTTGTGGCTGACCTTGGTTGATTCGCATGAATAATCTTTATTGATTTGGATCGACTATTTATATTCATTTTATTATTTCTTTGGAGCCGACTTATAGCGATGTAATTTCTTGTTACGGATATATAAGAGTGATTGTTTTATCATTTGAAGGGTGTGTATGAGGCTTGTGTGTGTGTGAAGTGTATGAGGCTTGTGTGTGAATATTGTCCAGATCATTTGAAGGAAGAGTAGAAAGTGAAGAAGAGTGAAGAATAGTGAAGAAGTGTTCATGTGCTTAATCGGAACTATAACCAGGCATTAGGAGATTCTATTTTCTTAGTTCAAAGTCTAATGGATTTAATCAAACCTTTCTATAAGATAGTTTGTCTCTCTCCTTTTGGGCAGTAGTGTTTCCATTTTGTATTTGAGTGGTGAGCTCATGTTGTGCCTAAATGCATGTGCATTCCCCATAGTTCATTTCTCTTATACTTTTAACAGGGTATAATCTTGTGAACTGACTTCCACTGTGGTTTTCCCCCTAACAGGGTTTCCACATAAAAATATTGGTGTTATGTGTGATTCTGATGTGTTATTCATTTATTCTTTTATGATTAATGTTTAGATCTAAGAATATGGTAAATAAGTTGAATAAGTTTGAGATTTGGTGACAACTGATTCACCCCCCCTTCTCAGTTGTTTTCCCTTGTGTTTCCAATAGTTTTCTTATGTTTTCCTTTTGGGGACGATGTAAGGCATCAAGAAATTTAGGTCTCTTCCATGTTGACCCAAAAAAAAAATTCTCTCTATGCATCATTCTTCCATTTTGTTCATTGTTCCATGTGTCTTGGTGAATGATGTTAGTTCGGGAGTCTTCATTTACACCATGGTCGCAGAAAGATGTATACTGACCCCGGATATGTGGATCCCTTATGTGTTCATCTTTTGTGTTTTTTTTTTTATTGCATTTTGGGGGAAACCCCTTATCATGAGGTAGCTTTATTTTGAAACATAACATTGGCATAGGGCTTTCCAAATAAGCTCCCATGTCTTTATCGTATGGAATTTATCATTTTTTTACCTTCAAGCAATTGCTCATAGCATGGTGTTTTTCAATTTATTTAAGGTGGGGGCATACATTAGCATTTTTCTTCACTTTGTTCACATGCATTGGACTTAGTGATGCGTTGGCATTGACATTTTTTCTTCACTTTGTTCACATGTGTTGGACTTAGTGGTGTATTGACATTGGAATTTTTTCTTCACTTTGTTCGCATGCATTGGACTTAGTGATGCATTGGCATAGAATCTTGATCACTTTTTTAGCACCTTATCAAAGTTATCAAGGAGTATAAATCTTGGTATGGTTGCCAATGGGTACACACCTAGTGAATATCAGACTTCACTAGACCTTGTATGTTTCTCTTTTTCCTACTTTGTCTTAGGAGCTCACACTAGTAGAATTTGGAAAATAAATGACCAGGTGACAAACTTTTAGTCACAACAACTAAAAATGACTAAATTCTACTTAATTTTGCAACACTGCCTATAAAATGACTAAATAAATGACTAATTGATCGTATCGTGGGTAAAACAACTAAATAGTTAGTCACATATGATATTTAAGTGGGTAATTAAAAAAAAAGAGGGAAACATGAGCAAGTGATAAATGATTTTTATTTTTGTGAGGGACACTCATTGGTTTCATTTCTTTCTTTTCTTTTTCGGTAAAAGGAAAACAAATGGACTCTTCCAAGATGGACAACTCTCTGCTGTTTGGCTTTGAAGAGGAAGGGTTGTAGGAAGTTCTAAGTTTCATTCAGCTAATATCATGGGGCAGCTTCATGGCAATGTTTCTAAGAATTTTTCAATCTTCATTTACATGGTTGATTGCTTCCTTTACCTTTTTCTATGCTTTTCCATCCCCTTCGGGTTGTTTTTCTTTGTTTCATTTTGAGTTAAGGAAAATAGGGAGTGTTCTTTCTTCATGTTCTTGCATATCAACGCTTCTTCATCCATTTGAAGGCTCTTTCCCTTATTCCCTAATGAGTTAGGGTTTTCTTTTAGGTTGATATGCATTTTCAGTTTGAAATGTTGCTTTGTAGAGCTTTGTTTTATGTATTATGGAGGTAGCATTATACAATAGAGTTTTTAGATTCAAAACCCTTGCAATCTAGCCTTTGGATAGTGTTTCAAATCATTATGCTTTGGGATCTATGGTTTCAAGGAGTGCAACAAAGAGACAATGGTTTTGTTTCAAAGGATATTGTCTTGTTGCATTGCCATTAAAGCCATTGTAGCAAAGAGGTCATAGAAAATGGAGATCAATCTAACTATGCTAGCCAAAATGAGGATCTAGTCTCTTTTGAAAAGGAATTGGAATCAAGTCATCAGGAGGGTTAGTGATTTTTAGTAGTTATGTACTAAATATATAACTTCTAATGAATTGATTCTACCTTAAATGCTTGGGCCCACACCTCCAAGAGGGCACATGCATGTGTTTATCCAAGTCTACTACAGCCTAGGTATCATCTAGTTTTGGCCAAATAGTTATCCTCTTTACACCGATATTTCTCTCTCAACAAAACTCTACCATTGATTCCAATGCTAAGTGATCCATCAATCCGGGATTTGTTCTAACAATGAGAGAGATTTTCCTCATGGGTAACTCTTTTCAAGAAAAATCAACATTTATTGGTGGGATTATACTCACAGACACAAGATATTAATGGTTTTATTGTTCATCTTTTCCTTTTTTGTTCTTAAATTATTTTAATGTTCTTCCTTCAAATTGATAAGATTATATATAATGTTTATACTACATGCAAATTAAACAAATACATTGGCTGATACTTTGCGTGTATGAAGTACTTACTAAAAATTTGATGGACCTTCCCATATTCATATATATATCATGGGCTTCTGGCAAAAAATTTAGACCCATTAGTTTCATAACAATGTAAGTTCTTAGATTATCTTTTGTAAGTTTGTTTCACATTCTTTAAAATTAAAAAAAAATTTCAAAATAGAAACCTTAGGAAGAGATATTGAAAATGGTAAAATCTAGTAACATTGTGAATGTGATATTGTCTTGGATTGACTTCTATGTCATTCTAGATCCCTTTGCTACCTTTAGTGTAGGCCTGTTAATGTTATCTTTGCATTGTATATCTTCACAAGGTCATTGTATTTATTGCCTTGATTCCCTATTACCAATCCCTTGCTTACAATACTGAGTGTAGGAATCTCATGAGTTCCTTTAAATGAATTTTATCAAGCCCTCCTTTAACATATGCATACCTAACACTGGAGATGCAAGGTTATGCTAGACCCTTTGCAATGACTATATTGACCTTATACTAGTTTAACAAGTATTCTTTTGCAAGGTGCTCTTAATGAACATGTAGATCTCACACATTACTATAAGGTGCATGGGATTCCCTTATCATACAAACTTCATAATGTTTGTGCAAGGCTTGGTGAAGAAATCCCAACAAGTGGGTTTATGTACACTATCTTCACAACCTTTATGAGATCATGTTGATTGTCCCATAATCAAATCTCAGTGTCTTATCATGTCTTCCAGCTTTGTGATAGTCCATATTATTTTTTGCAACTTTCTAGTGTGGGTCTCTATTAAGAATGAGACAATCATATCATGCAAACCTCATAGTTGAAAATGGATAGATAGATTTAAAGGGGGGTTTGGACTGTCACCTTTCCTTAGAGCATTGTATTCTTGAACTAGCAATCTTGAATCACTGTCTCTTTTGTGCAATGTATCTCAGTCTCTTCTTCATTTTTCCCTATATGAATTTGATGTAGTTTAAAATACCTTTATATTCTTAAATATTTCTTATGAATGAAAATATTCTTTAATTCAACCTTTGTGTGACAATGTAAATTTTTGCATGATAGTGTAGACTTTCTACAAGACATTGTAAAGCTCAAACATGATACCCTAGAGTGTTGGTGAAAAGGATCTGTATAATTTTTCATGATGGAAATTTGTTTACTTTTATCATTTTCTCTTTGTAACCTAACCAAAAACTATGTCTAAAGAGATCCTCTTTTAGAGTTTTATACGTGATTTTTTTCTTTGTCGTGTATATCTCCAAATATGAGGTTTTCAACAAAGGTTAACCATGCTCAAAGCTACTTTCAAGATTAGGAAGCACCTCCATTCACTCTGTCCACCCTCAATCTTCTTGACCCTCTTCATTCTCTATCTTCTTGACCTCATATCTGCAAGCCTGTCTAGAAACTTTAAATCTTTGCAATGTATCTTAGTCTCTATTCCTTTATAATTGTCTCCTACACATTTTCATGCAACCATGGAAACCTCTCTTTGACTTGAATATGTTGATTTGTAAACCTTGGTCTCCCCAAACTTTGAACAGTTGGAGTGAATGATCTTGAGAGGTCCCTGATAGAGATCAAGACTATCACTACATTCTAAAGGCCTATTTGATAGTCTATAAGACCATACAGAGTTTTAAGATATTTGGAAGTTTAAAACATGCATAGATAGGCTTGATGAGAGTCTAGAGAAGTGTGACAAACCTAAAAGTAAAAAATGGTAAATATTTAGACCTCAGGATTAATACAAAGAAAGATCACAGTGAAATTGCATTTTCTTGATATTTTCTAGAGCATTTTCAAAAAATCCAATTTGTGCATATCCTGCAATCATTGCAGTCCATGTGACCATATTTTTTTGAGTCATTCTATCAAACAATTCATGTGCCTTGTCCATGGTTCCACATTTTGCATGCATGTCCACCAAGGTAGTTTCAACTACAACAAATGACAAAATTACTCTATCCTTCATGCTTTGATGGATGTTTGTACCCTGTTCCAAATCTCCCATTTTTGCACAAGCATGGAGGATGTTGGAAAAGGTTGTGGAGTCTCTCTTTACACCTGCTAATTGCGTTTTCTTGAAAGTTTTTAATTTCTTCTCAAAAATTTCAATTTGTGCATATCTTGCAATCATTGCAGTCCATGAGACCACATTTCTTTGAGGCATTTTTTCAAATAGTTCACATGCTTTGTCTATATTTCCACATTTTGCATACATGTCTACTAGGGCAGTTTCCACTACAACATATTTTTTAGATTGCTTCATTTAGCATCACCAATCATCTCCTCAAGAACATTGTCCCTATTTAAAATGATGGAAAAAATTTGCATCTATCCCAACAATTTATGTTTAAAAAATATATTTTATGCATATCCTGCAATCATTCCATTCCAAGAGATGACATCTCTTTGAGCCATTCCATCAAAAAGTTCACGTGCCTTATCTATACTTCCACATTTTGCATACATGTCTACCAGAGCATTTCCAACTATAATATCTGACAAAACTCCCCCTTCCTTTATGTTGTGATGGATGTCCATACCTTGTTCCAAAGCTCCCATTTTGGCATAGACAAGGAGGATCTTGACAAAGGTTGTCGAATTTAGCTTTACACCTGCTAATTGTATTTGCTTGAAATTTTCTAAAGCCTTTTCAAAAAATCCATTTTATGCATATCCTGCAATCATTGCATTCCATGAGATGACATCTCTTTGATGCATTCTTCTAAACAATTCACATGCCTTGTCAATGCTTCCAAATTTTGCATACATGTCTACTATAGTAGTTGAAACTAAAAAATTGCATCATCCTTGCATCCCCACACACACACAAAAGTTCCTTTGTGGGGATGCGAGGGGAGCCCGCCATCCCGCACCCTCATTCCCTAGCTCCTTGCAGGGCTATAGAGGAGCTTGGACTACAATCATACAAAAGTTCCTTTGTGGGAGATAAGTAGGTGAGGTAGCAATCACGCCAAATGAAATACCCAACAGATGTCTTCCCTAAATTTATACCACCCCATGACGATGACTACAAAGGCTGGTGGGTGTTTGGGATGGATGTCCATACCATGTTCTAAAGCTCCCATTTTGGCACAGGCAGGGAGCATGCTGGCAAAGGTTGTCGAATTTGGCTTTACACTTGCTAATTGCATTTTCTTGAAAGTTTCTAAAGCCTTTTCAAAAAATCCATTTTGTGCATATCCTACAATCACAAAATGAAGAAATAATATTTGAGCTCTAAGCCTTCCCCATTCAAAATCATAAAATTTCTAAAATATAATTTTAGTTGCAACTTATTACAAAAATAGTAATGCTTCAGCTCGCTAAATTTAATTTTGAATTTAGGAAACTATTAGATTTTCAGACTCTTCAATTTGCTTTGGTAGACTAGTTCCCTGATTTATTCTAGTACACTACTAAAACAAAGCCAATTTTTACACCATTTTTTACTTTTAAATTTCAATAATGAGTATTCTAAAGCTTCAAAAAAAATGTCAAAAATAGTTCAGTGGGACGAACTCCCATTCTTAAAATAAAATCTTCAACTTACAGCATGCATACATGCTAATAGTTCAAAAGAAAACATTTTTTCTTATTTTATCTAGAGTTTATCTCTAATTTATAAACCATAACTATCTATTGAAATTATTCTTCTTATTTTATCTATTGTTTATCTCTAATTTATAAACTGTAACTATCTATTGAAATTAAAATTATGATGCATTCAAAAAGCAAGTATTTTCTTGTAGTTTCAGACACATAAGCCTATTATTATCAAGCTCATCATGATATACAAATTATGCAAATTATATTACAGATACATAAGCTTGTTATAACAACACCAAAAGAGATCAAGTGTTAATTTACTACTGTCTTCGGGGTGTTTATTCATACTGCTGCAAGGAAGCAATTACTTTGAGTTTGCATTAGAAGATTGCAAAATGATTTATGGATAAGACAATATATTTGGCTTTAGAACTTGCCAATTGTAGAATTTGGATTTAGAACTGCCAATTGCATTTTCTTGAAGTTTTTGAAATCCCTTTCAACAAATCCATTTTTTGAATATCCTACAACTATTGCATTCCATGAGATTACATCTCTTTGAGGCATTCTATCAAACAGTTCATGAGTTTTTTCAATGCTTCCACATTTTGCATACATGTCTACCATAGAACATCCTCCACAACTAATAATGCAACATTAGATTTAGATAACTCCTTAGATAACAAAAAATCCCAACTAAATAATGCACCTATTATAGCTAGAGTTATGTTGCATGGACTTCTAGTTATTGTTTTATTTCTTGAAATTGTGTGTTGCATTCCTTCAAAAAAAAATTGCACTAAATAGCTGGTCTCTATTTTAGCAAACTCGAAAGTGTCATTTGTGTGTTTCTTTCCTTTAATATCTAAAAATATAATTTGCAAGGCATGATTGTTAATAATCTGGTGTATGTATTTGAGTAAAAAACATAGGCCCATAATCATTTTAATTTATGCAAAACTTCCCTTAGTGAATCTTATATAGTGTGCATATTGTATAACTTGTCTATAGTGTTTGGTCTAGGGTTAGTTTAGCTTATCTTTTTTTATGATCTTGTCTATCAAGTCCATCAATTGTTAGTTTTTTATTGATAATGTTCTATAGATTTTTCATTATGGTCTAACTAGGAAAAAAAAATTAAAAATCATTGATCGAGTAATAAAAAATTGTATTTTTGCATTGCAAGTCCTCTCTTTGTTGTTTGCAATAATCCTTTGTATCATGGTTTCACCCACAAGGAACGATTATGACAATGATATCACTATAAAAGAATAAGAGGAACTTCTCAAAAGGCAGTGATAGTCATTTGAGGATGAGCAGCACTTAAAAATCCATTGATGATAGGGTTACACTGAGATCCATAAGTAGAAGACATTGGGACATTTGAAACAATATACTAAGAAGAGTATGAAGAGATTGGATAGTTTCAATCTAACCTGGAAACACAAAGTGAAGGTCCTGATCAAATGGAATCATAGCAATGACAGTGTTTCCAAAATAATTATGACCATGGTAGAAGCACTCCTCAAACTTGAGTGAATATGTTTGCAAATGAGGATGTATGACAGTGAGGATTGAAAGGAAAGTCTATGAAAGAGCTTCCAGCTATGCATGAAGAAAACCTACAAGTGACTGTCAAGGGGCAGAGATTCATGCAAAAGATAGTGATCATGCAAACATTAAAAGATAAGTCAATGAGAAGAACTATGCACAAGTTACAATCTTGTTAGTGTCTCAAGAGGAATTTAAAGGGGTAAGGAGATATCCTTCTAGTATGCATTTTATAGTTCCAAATTGCATGATAGTCAAGAGTCTTCATGTTAGATGCATGAACACCTAGGACAGTACCATAGAGTTGGTACAAGTGAGCAACAACAAGGTTGAGGGTTATCATGAGCTATCTGCCAAGACATAAATATTTTGCAACAGTAGCATCATAATGGGATGTTGATTTCTATATTAGAGATAAGGACATTTTATTGCTACAGGTAACAATTCATAGTGGAAGCTTATGAACTAGAGCAAGTTGGGTGCATGAGACAGGATCTTGAAAGAGATGACAATGTGATCTTGAACTAGGAAAATGAGCTTCATGGGACAGTCATGGATTTGTGAAGAAGACACCTATGAATGTATTTGTGCTTCTATGTTGTGATACTGAGAAAATCAGTTTCTTTCTCATTCTTTGAGCTATGTATTGTAACCATGAAGGTTTTTTTAGCAAAGAGAAAGCATTGTAACTTATTTTCAGATCTGTATGTTGTTTTTAAGAATTTTTTATCATTAAAACAAATTGTTTTTACCTTCTCAAAGTTGTTTCATTGTGCAAACTTCAAAATATACTACTAAATATACTAATGACTAAATGCAAGCTTTAAAATGACTAAATATACTACTAATTGACATCAATTAATAATTAAATTGACTAAATATACTACCAATTGACAGAAATTAGTGAACAATGAATAAATATGACTAAATATATGACTAGTATTAAAATAGTGAACAAAATGTCTAAATATACTACCAAATTGATCAAAATGATGATTAAAATTAATGTCTAAATACACTACCAATGGACAGAAATTAGTGAAAAAATGACTATATAAATGACTAGATTACAACAATCAATGACTAAATCAACAACTAAATATATCAATGGAAAAAAAGTGATTAAATAAGTGACTAGATCACATAAATGAATGACTAAATCAACGACTAAATATACTACCAAATCGATCAATAAAAACAACCAATAACTGACTAAAAATGGTTTAGTCATCAATTTGGTCGTGTTATATATGATTGGTCGTGTTATATATGACTAGAAATAAATTATTAGTGGTCACATGACCAGCTGTAGTCATTTATAAGCAATTTTTAGTAGTTTTTTAGTAGTTTATTGTTGTTTTTGTACTAGTGTCACCTAGTGAATATCGGACTTCACTATCCCATGTTGCCTTTGGTTTGTGATTCATCTAGAAAATATTAGACTTTTCTAGTCTGTGAATCATGAACACCTTTGGTGTGGATCCTAGCATAACATAACTTGCTAACCCATGATTATCCATACCTTCCTTTTGCATTTTTTTTTTATATTGTGTATGTTGTCTTGATGCATTTCATACATGCGTGTGTCGCTTTGTGCTCATGTTGGTTTTCCATGGGATCTTAGATCTTGGGGGCTTGTGCACTCCCCCTAGATCCTTGATCATCCTATGTATTCAACATTAGGATAATTGGACCCTTCTGGGCATAGATTTTCTACTTTAGTGTGAGTCTAAGCATAAGTTCATACTCTCACTAAAGTGAGGGCTAAATGTAGCATCAAAAATTGTCACCCTTGACAATTTCATACTATGTTTTTCTCCCCCATAATTCATTGGACCTAATTAAACACATAATTTCCTAATTTATGCATTCCATGGCCCATATTAAATACTTACCAATAAATTGCAAGCATAAAAAAAATCTCTCATTTAATACTTTGTCCTTGACCCCAAAATTCTCGAAAGATAGGTCTAGGACACTAGTGCCTAAGGCACCTATGTCCCCTTATTTTGGATCCAAATTCAAATATGTCAAAGATCCCCTTTTATTATTTGAAATTCAAATATATAAAGTTGGGTGTTGGGATTTAATTTATGGAAATTAGAATAATTGAATATAAATACCTAGTTATTACATCATTTAAAATCTAACAAGCAAGAGGTGAACATTAAAAGAAAAAAATTATGATCTAGAACATTATCAAGCAATTCAAGAGCAACCATTAGAGGATTTATTGCAGCAATTCAAGATCCAAGCATCATGTCAAATCCTATGTGAGTTAATGTATGTTCATTTTATCAATGTTTGTGAAGGCTAACCCTTATTGTAGGTCTCCAAGAAGTTTAAGAAAATATAGCAATCAAGATCCAAGACCTTGAGGTGATATGTATGACTTCATTCCTTCGAGGAATCCATTGAAGGGTGGCAAGTTGTAACACTTTGTGGATTCATCAAATTCCTTCTTCTCATTTATCATTTTATCATTGACATTACCATTGTGGAAGTGGAACTACTAACATGGGGTTTGACTAAGGCAAGCCCCTAAATGGCACAACCCTTCCTCTCTCTTTGAATGTGAAAGTTTCAAGTTTGAAGAGGATTGATGTAAGTTTGAACATCAATTATCCATTATTACAATCAAAACCCTACACCTTGACAACTCACAAAAAACTCACAGGAATATCTGACAGTGATTTGAAAAGTTTGTAGATAGAAATTGGAACCTTTGATATGGCTCTCTAGGACTATGAAAACACATCCAAAAAAGACTTACTAGGACAATGGTGCCCTCTATGTAAACATCCTCAAAAATCAAGCTCAAATTTATAGCATAGGTGCATAGTATCTTGCTCAGTCTATTGCCATACTCTAATTTTTCCTATGACATTTTAGATCTTTTGTTTTTGTGTTAATGTAGTTATTTACATCATTAGGTCAATTGAATCATTGTATTTCATTATTAAGGTCATTTCAGATTTGGTCAAGGGCTAGTTGACTCACCTTTCAGGCTATAAGTCAATCATATACCTTGATCAAATCCATCAAACCCCCATTCATAATCATATCACATAATCCCACCTTTCAAACCCTAAAAAAATTAGGAAAAGGTGTGAGAACTCTAAAGAGTTGATCTCCTAAAGGGATATATCCCCTTTTCCTATGAATCACAACATAAAGAAATAAAAAATTGTTCAAACATTGCTTTCCATATTTTGACTAGAGGGCATCCTATGATTAACTACCCAAAATATAATATTTTTTGGATATGTATGTATGTGTATATTATAGAAAATCATGTCTATTAGTCTCATTTACTCTCTATTTATAAAATAAGGGACAATGCAACATAACATAATCTATGTTAATTGGTTGAGATATCTTTGAACTAAATTGGAGGTATAGATGACTAGTCCAAAGTGCCAAAAAATTGATGTGTATAGGGATAGATGGAATTTAGTAATGCAACATTGTAAAAATGGTCTTTGTGTAAATATTAAAAATTATTATTCACTATAAATTACTACCATTCACTACATGAACCATAGAAAAAAAATAGCATGTAAAATTATGAGAAATTTTTCTAGAGTATCGAAATTTGTATATTTATTCTACGAGCTCCATGTTGCAAGAATGGAAAGAGGAATGAAAGTGTTGTCATTGATTTCAACTAGTCAACTGGTTATATACTAGTTGTTGGTTGTATATGTTGAGGATATTGAGAAAATTGTATTAAAAGAAGATTACAGGTATTCAGTTGTTGCTCAGGATGATGATCTGATACTTGTCCCTATGTTTGTTTAGTTGAAATATGTTGGTCATGGTTGTTGAAGGTTGTTATATCCATATTTTTGGATATTGGTTCATTGTGAAGCTTGAGTTGTGTTCACTAGTTGTGAACTATGCTTTTTTGTGTTATGGTTGAGGTCTAGGAGAAGAATTGTTGGTCCAGATTTCTCTTTGATGAAGTATTTTGACTTGTGGTTCTAGAGTTAAGATGTTTTGATTGCATTGAAGATATTTTTGGTTTCCAGAAGTTTCGATCTTGATTGTTTTATGTGTTTTACATTGGTTTGGTTGACCATGTGTTAAGCACTATCTTTGAACTTGATGAAGCATGTTGGATCTATTTTGGGTCTCAGTGAAGCATGTGTTTGGGTCACCCTCATTCTAATTCCACCCTAGGATGTTTTAGCACCGACCCAATTTGATTTTGAAGTTGAATGGCTAACTTTGTATCTTTTTCAAGGTTGGATATAGTATAAATACAGGATGAGCTAGTAATGAAAAGTATAAAAAAGAAAACAAGGAAGATAAGTGAAAGAGTAGACACAACTTTGATGTTATTTAAAAAGTGTGTGTGATTTATGTGTGTGGTAGATCAGTGTGAAGCTTAATGCTAAGTTTCCGGATGCAGTGAGCAGAAGGTGAACTCTATCATTCATACAAGTTGATCAAGTGATTGTGGTGGAATCCTTTGTTTCATCTAGATTGTTGTCTCTCTGTAACAAGTCTTCTTTCTCTTCTTTGTATCTTTGTGGCAGTGATCCCTTTGGGTTGTAGCCCTGTTGGACAGTGAGTCCTTTTTCTAGACAGTAAGTCTGTATTTGAGGTAGTGAGCCTTGTTTCAGGCAGTGAGCCTTTTGTAATTGATTTTGATATTCTCTATAGTGTGAGTTAATCCCCATTGTGGTTTTTACCTCATTGGGGTTTCCATGTAAATCTAGTGTTATTTTATTTATGCATTATATTTGAGTTTTTGCATTAGCATTTGATGATTAATCATTTAAGTAGTTTAAGTATTAATTTTGGCAATTGAATTGAAGATTAAAATCTATGTCAACTAATTCACCCCCCCTCTCAGTTGTCCTATTCAAAAATTGGTATCAAAGCTTGGTTCCTTGGTGAAGAGCTTAACCACTTGAGGAAGGTTGGGATGGCTAGAAAAATGGTATTTGATTATCCGAGGTTTGATGGAACTAATTATGGTATATGGAAAGTATTAATGG
Organism: Sequoia sempervirens; assembly: GCA_007258455.2. Classification (NCBI taxonomy): domain Eukaryota; kingdom Viridiplantae; phylum Streptophyta; class Pinopsida; order Cupressales; family Cupressaceae; genus Sequoia; species Sequoia sempervirens. The sequence continues at coordinate 61,824,511 of VDFB02168118.1, forward strand.
AAGAATATCTAGTTTTGGATATGATGTGGAGAAAGCTTATAAGAATCCCTACACTCCTCTTGCTTAAGGTCTAAGTATGCCTAAAGTAATTAGAGCACATGAAGTGAATAATAATAAGTTCATCTTGAAGAATAGTTTTGTACATTCTGAGTTGATTAAGGTTCAAAGTTTGAAGACAGCTAAGGAATTCTAGGATTCTTTAGAAAGAGTACATGATGGTGATGATAGAGTTAAAGAGGTGAAATTATAGAATTTGGAAACACAATTTGATCTTATACACATGTCCAAAGATGAAAATGTCAAAACTTATAAATAGAGATTGGGTGAGGTAGTGGCTAGAATGTGATCT
>VDFB02168118.1:61824959-61871807 GCA_007258455.2 Sequoia sempervirens
ACCACGGCCCTTCTCACGATCTATCACTAGTCTAAGGTAGCCCTAATGCATAGCCGAGGAATCCAATGTTTTATTATCTTGTGTTTTTAAACTACCCAACCCCCTAAATCTCTTGATTAGGTTATCACTTGTTTAGCTTACTCATTCGTGGGTTATCCTGAGCCCTTCCTCATCCTGAGGCGCCGGCGCCCACGAAGAGCCACTCTCCCTCCTATGAACCCTAACATATCACAAAACAGGCAAGGGTTGAACTAACAATAATAAAGCATAAACCAACCTAAATACACGAGGCATTAACCCTCTCGCGATTACTCAAAGTCAAAAGTCTTACCAAATTGTTCAACCCTTCCTAACATAACAACAATAACGCTCAAAAGCATAATCAAAAAGCGAAAACATTCTAAATAACAAGCCTCTGGAACAAGGTTTCATAGACTAAAACGGTTCCCACATCGACGAGTAAAGTTTACAATCTTAAAAAGGAAAACAATGACAAGACCACACGATTTCATAGTTTAAAGAAAAACGATCCACTCAATTGCATAAACACTTCAATTTTGAATCGATATAAAGAACACAACAAGCTTATAATCCTACACCAAAATAATTAAATTCTCTAAAGCCAATACATTAATTCCACCCATTTGCAAATAAGAATAAATAAGATTCTCATTATCAAATAAAGTAAAAACACAATTGACCCAATTTAGTCCATATAAAATACGAAGTAGAGTTAATTTACTGTTTATATAATTTGTTCAATATAACAATCGATAAAAATAATGTCCTCTCAGTATATAAATCTCTATATATAAACAGTACTTAACATTTTAAATCAAGTATAAAAATTACATTATAACTAACAAATAAAATAATCAAAATTCCATTTTAAATAATTCACAATTATTATATCTAATAATAAAATAAATTATACTTATAATATTTCATAAACTAAATATACATTGTAAAATAAATATGAGTATAAATAAGATTTAACACGAATATTAATAAATGTATATAATAGTTCTAGAAAATCTAACCAATATTCAACAATAAAAAAAAACAACTTTGACAACTATTAAATCTGCATCTATTAATTAAGAGAAACAATAAATCCCTATTTATTCAACTAAATCATATTCAATAATCAATAAAATTTAATTTACATACTCATATATACACAGTTCATTAAGTACATATTTATATAGAGTCATAAAAATATTTGCATAATTGTATATTTCTGTCCAAACTGCCCACATGTATAAAAATAAATAAATAAATATATATATATATATATATATATATATATATATATATATATAAACGAATATAGATTTAATTATACCTATTTAAAACAACTCCAAATTTAAATATGCATAACAAACGAATTAAGATTTTAAATCCCTTTTTAAAACGAATTAATATTTCTAAACATACATACAAAAACGAATTTAAAATTGTTAGAAAATAAAAAAAAAACAAATTTTAAATAACCAAAACAAATAGAATTAGGCGGTTATTTACGCCGGCGCAGGAGTAGAGGACTGCCTACGGCAGTCCTCGTGACTGCTGCGCACGGCAGTCCGTAGGACTGCCGCGCACAGCAGTCCGCGGACTGCTGTGGGCAGTCCTTACTGCCAATAAAGATGGGACAGGGGAGAGGGTACGACCCTTTCCCCTCCCCAAACAATTTAATTTAATTTTTATTTTCATTTTATTTTAACATATATCTATATAAATTTTAAAAAATCGATTCATAACCTTATATAATTTCTTTACTATTATTCGTTTTCCAAAACACGAAATTCGAAAATTTTATTCCAATGAAATTTGGTCCATAACCCCAGTACGGGACGAATCACAATTTTAGGCTCAAAAACACAAATCATTAACAAAGTTTATATTAAAAAAATAAGCTCAGCCATATATATATAAATAGATGTAGATATAGATATATCAACAGATTATATTGGGATAATCACAAATTTCAAAAATATTTTATGGCGTCCATATATATATCTATATATATATTCACTACAATTAATTCATTTATAAGAAAGGCAGAGATATCTTTTTCATACAGAAATAAAATAAAATAAAAATAAGAGATAAAAATACAGATATTGGATATTCTCAAACACGGATTCCACAGCATAGTTTTTCTGTTTTGTTTGCCATTCAACTATTTTCTAAAAAGAATGTCTTTAAGGGTGAGTTACTTATTTATTTATTTTCTTTTGAAAACAGAAAGAAGGAGATGAAATATCTGAACCTGGAGTCCTTTGCTTCTACGAACTTGATGATGCTTGTTCGATCCTGATGGTTTCTACGAAGTGCTTCTCCTTCCTGCTTCAAAATCCCCTCTCCAAGCTTTCGTGTTCGAACTCGAATCTGACCCTCTGAAAACTCCAGAAAATTCAACAGTGCAAAACCATTAACTTGTACCACTCCTGTCTCAATCATCCCCCTTCTCTTCAGATTCCAAAAACATGATAACTTGTGCAACCTCTCAATCCCTAATCTATGTGTGTGTAAAACCTCCCAAAATTCATAATTAATTAAAAGATAATATCCCTCCCTTCTCAAAAAAAAACTCTAAAAAAATCAAGAATAAAAGAAAAATCATTCTTTAAAACAAGCTTTTTACCCAGATCTCTTTTCTCCTTTGCTCTCAAAATCTTTTCTTTCTTTTATTTGTTTTATTGCTTTAATTTCTATTTTTACCACTTTTCTTGCACATCACATTATCTATTTAATTTAAATAATTTATTCTAATAATTATCTTCAATCAGATAATTAATTAAAATAAATAACACACATTTAATATTTAATTATCATTTAATTGAAACACATGACTTTATAAAAATCAAATAAAACATTTAAATATTTTCATACAAATAAATCAATATTAAAATACACAATTATTATTCCCATTCAATTAACTAATTCACAACTTATAAAATATCAACATCAATTAAATAATCATAACTTATAAAACACCACATTAATCAAAATACGACAACACACAAAACACAAGCCACAAATGACGACAAATTCACAAAATAAACAATCCCAGACAAACGAGACGATCTGACATCATGGGACGGGAGGACTTCATTGTCACCTCTGTATCAACATTTAACCGTTGGGTTATTGGTGCTCGCCCTGTCCTGCCGAAGCAGGTGGAATCGAGACTTGTACCTGCAGTCCTGCATACAAACGAAGTTGTGTACATGTGCATATATACATATATATAAAACCGAAACATTAAATTGAAGTACTGCATTGTGAGAAGGAATCACAACATAGCAGGGCACTCGCGAACGAGTGATGCCATATTGTCCTTCATCACACCTATTCTAACAATTATAATATAGCCAATAAATCAACATTTCTAACTAACAATTATCTCAAACATATCTAATTAAATCACTGCATGCATCATCATTATGAAAATGAACTAACATCTAATACCAAATCCTACTACCAGTAAGAGGAGGGGTATTACATCCTCCCCTCATAAAAAATCGGCTTACTCAAGCCGAGATAAAAAGAAATAAGATTCCCCAAATACAGGAGGTATCCTCACACGCCAAGACGGTGAACTAATCACCAAAAGAAAGTAGAATCAAGCTCACACATAAGAGTAAGAAATAATAATACAAGTATTAGTAACATGGGGGTATTACATCCTCCCCCCCAAGGATATGGCTTACTCCAGGAAGCCATTAAATAGATAAGAGTAAGCACACAACAAACATGTAGAGATCATGCCAAAAACCACACACATAACTCACACCACTGGAAACCACATCACCCAATGACACAAGGGTTCATAGTGCATCCCTGATAGGAAGGATATCGGTGCATTGCGCACTACACCGAGGGTCCTATCCATTCCCATCAGTTTCCTGCACCATTGCCCTGAGACCGGCTAACGGAAGAAACTTAGGTTCACAACAAACACAACAAAACAAATGAAACTCTAGACTCTAGGGACAAAACGCAAGGTTACATAGTGAGCACACATAGTGCCCAGTGTATGAACCTAGGCTCTGATACCAAGCTGTAATGCCCGTCGTGCAAACCCCAGAGAACACACACAATGCAAATAATTTTTTTTTAAAATAATAAAGGTAAACATGCAATAACATTAACCATAACCACATAACAAATTACATAGCAATAACACACTAGATTCTCTGGGGCACGCGAGGTTACATTGCAACAACTAAACAAAAATAAAGATAACCATTACAACATAACCATTACTTTATAATAACCAAAAACAATGATACATCCAATAACCGTGATGCGATAACAATAAACATCACATAATTACATCCATGATACATCTCTTAATAGAGTTACAAATGAACCTAACTATTACATCATGTTATAATATTACATTACAATTTTGTTTGACAAATGAATTACATTGAATTTCCCAACATGGGGATTGATACAAGAATAATGAACATGAAGTACATCTGAACACTGGAACATCTGCACTGCGGAAAGCTGAGAAGACAAGACGCTGATGGGGAACCCAACGGGTGCGGAGCACGTTCCACCCAACCATGTGAATTACAAGTAACTCACCCCCCGTGCTCAGAGGTGACGAGGAAGTGAACCCGACCATGAATGTCGACCGACTCAACAACAACACGATACAAAACAAGTACAACTTAAGCTTACAATGAACAACCATCAAATTTCACAAATCACATGACAAGATTAAACCAAGAACTCATCACGATAACATGAAGTACTATCACTTAACAATTAAGAATCAATTCACAAGAATTCAAAGAAACATCATAAAGAGATAACATCCAGAGGCAACAACAACGAAACAACAAGGGTGTCAAGTGGAGAGTGTCATCGCATAGCTCTCATGGGATTTCCTGGCCCTTCCTCCAACTGAGGCGCCGGCACCCATCTACGGATATCCTGGCCCTTCCTCCTAACTGAGGCGCCGGCACCATAGGGTAGCTAATGCGGAGCCAATAGTCTCTCGTGAAGACGAGACTATGACTATGCCGACCACAGCCTTCTCAGTCTATCACTAGTCTAAGGTAGCCCTAATGCATAGCCGAGGAATCCAATGTTTTATTATCTTGTGTTTTTAAACTACCCAACCCCCTAAATCTCTTGATTAGGTTATCACTTGTTTAGCTTACTCATTCGTGGGTTATCCTGAGCCCTTCCTCATCCTGAGGCGCCGGCGCCCACGAAGAGCCACTCTCCCTCCTATGAACCCTAACATATCACAAAACAGGCAAGGGTTGAACTAACAATAATAAAGCATAAACCAACCTAAATACACGAGGCATTAACCCTCTCGCGATTACTCAAAGTCAAAAGTCTTACCAAATTGTTCAACCCTTCCTAACATAACAACAATAACGCTCAAAAGCATAATCAAAAAGCGAAAACATTCTAAATAACAAGCCTCTGGAACAAGGTTTCATAGACTAAAACGGTTCCCACATCGACGAGTAAAGTTTACAATCTTAAAAAGGAAAACAATGACAAGACCACACGATTTCATAGTTTAAGGAAAAACGATCCACTCAATTGCATAAACACTTCAATTTTGAATCGATATAAAGAACACAACAAGCTTATAATCCTACACCAAAATAATTAAATTCTCTAAAGCCAATACATTAATTCCACCCATTTGCAAATAAGAATAAATAAGATTCTCATTATCAAATAAAGTAAAAACACAATTGACCCAATTTAGTCCATATAAAATACGAAGTAGAGTTAATTTACTGTTTATATAATTTGTTCAATATAACAATCGATAAAAATAATGTCCTCTCAGTATATAAATCTCTATATATAAACAGTACTTAACATTTTAAATCAAGTATAAAAATTACATTATAACTAACAAATAAAATAATCAAAATTCCATTTTAAATAATTCACAATTATTATATCTAATAATAAAATAAATTATACTTATAATATTTCATAAACTAAATATACATTGTAAAATAAATATGAGTATAAATAAGATTTAACACGAATATTAATAAATGTATATAATAGTTCTAGAAAATCTAACCAATATTCAACAATAAAAAAAAACAACTTTGACAACTATTAAATCTGCATCTATTAATTAAGAGAAACAATAAATCCCTATTTATTCAACTAAATCATATTCAATAATCAATAAAATTTAATTTACATACTCATATATACACAGTTCATTAAGTACATATTTATATAGAGTCATAAAAATATTTGCATAATTGTATATTTCTGTCCAAACTGCCCACATGTATAAAAATAAATAAATAAATATATATATATATATATATATATATATATATATATATATATAAACGAATATAGATTTAATTATACCTATTTAAAACAACTCCAAATTTAAATATGCATAACAAACGAATTAAGATTTTAAATCCCTTTTTAAAACGAATTAATATTTCTAAACATACATACAAAAACGAATTTAAAATTGTTAGAAAATAAAAAAAAAACAAATTTTAAATAACCAAAACAAATAGAATTAGGCGGTTATTTACGCCGGCGCAGGAGTAGAGGACTGCCTACGGCAGTCCTCGTGACTGCTGCGCACGGCAGTCCGTAGGACTGCCGCGCACAGCAGTCCGCGGACTGCTGTGGGCAGTCCTTACTGCCAATAAAGATGGGACAGGGGAGAGGGTACGACCCTTTCCCCTCCCCAAACAATTTAATTTAATTTTTATTTTCATTTTATTTTAACATATATCTATATAAATTTTAAAAAATCGATTCATAACCTTATATAATTTCTTTACTATTATTCGTTTTCCAAAACACGAAATTCGAAAATTTTATTCCAATGAAATTTGGTCCATAACCCCAGTACGGGACGAATCACAATTTTAGGCTCAAAAACACAAATCATTAACAAAGTTTATATTAAAAAAATAAGCTCAGCCATATATATATAAATAGATGTAGATATAGATATATCAACAGATTATATTGGGATAATCACAAATTTCAAAAATATTTTATGGCGTCCATATATATATCTATATATATATTCACTACAATTAATTCATTTATAAGAAAGGCAGAGATATCTTTTTCATACAGAAATAAAATAAAATAAAAATAAGAGATAAAAATACAGATATTGGATATTCTCAAACACGGATTCCACAGCATAGTTTTTCTGTTTTGTTTGCCATTCAACTATTTTCTAAAAAGAATGTCTTTAAGGGTGAGTTACTTATTTATTTATTTTCTTTTGAAAACAGAAAGAAGGAGATGAAATATCTGAACCTGGAGTCCTTTGCTTCTACGAACTTGATGATGCTTGTTCGATCCTGATGGTTTCTACGAAGTGCTTCTCCTTCCTGCTTCAAAATCCCCTCTCCAAGCTTTCGTGTTCGAACTCGAATCTGACCCTCTGAAAACTCCAGAAAATTCAACAGTGCAAAACCATTAACTTGTACCACTCCTGTCTCAATCATCCCCCTTCTCTTCAGATTCCAAAAACATGATAACTTGTGCAACCTCTCAATCCCTAATCTCTGTGTGTGTAAAACCTCCCAAAATTCATAATTAATTAAAAGATAATATCCCTCCCTTCTCAAAAAAAAACTCTAAAAAAATCAAGAATAAAAGAAAAATCATTCTTTAAAACAAGCTTTTTACCCAGATCTCTTTTCTCCTTTGCTCTCAAAATCTTTTCTTTCTTTTATTTGTTTTATTGCTTTAATTTCTATTTTTACCACTTTTCTTGCACATCACATTATCTATTTAATTTAAATAATTTATTCTAATAATTATCTTCAATCAGATAATTAATTAAAATAAATAACACACATTTAATATTTAATTATCATTTAATTGAAACACATGACTTTATAAAAATCAAATAAAACATTTAAATATTTTCATACAAATAAATCAATATTAAAATACACAATTATTATTCCCATTCAATTAACTAATTCACAACTTATAAAATATCAACATCAATTAAATAATCATAACTTATAAAACACCACATTAATCAAAATACGACAACACACAAAACACAAGCCACAAATGACGACAAATTCACAAAATAAACAATCCCAGACAAACGAGACGATCTGACATCATGGGACGGGAGGACTTCATTGTCACCTCTGTATCAACATTTAACCGTTGGGTTATTGGTGCTGTCCTGCCGAAGCAGGTGGAATCGAGACTTGTACCTGCAGTCCTGCATACAAACGAAGTTGTGTACATGTGCATATATACATATATATAAAACCGAAACGTTAAATTGAAGTATGATTGTGAGAAGGAATCACAACATAGCAGGGCACTCGCGAACGAGTGATGCCATATTGTCCTTCATCACACCTATTCTAACAATTATAATATAACCAATAAATCAACATTTCTAACTAACAATTATCTCAAAACATATCTAATTAAATCAATTGCATCATCACAAGTAGCAAACAACCGCATTGAAAAATACCAAATCCTACTAGTAAGAGGAGGGTATTACATATGTGCAATTGCAGATAAGTTGCAACGTAGAATTGTCATCAAAATTGTAATATCTTGCATAACCAAATAAAAGGAATTATAGATCAATTTTCTTAGTCACAACACTAAGAAACAAACTTTGTAACAATACATTTTTTAAAGAAAAGACACATTTTTGTCTTTTATCTGTTGCAAGAACATGTTTTATCAATAAAATTTTAGTATTTTTCCTTCTTAATGGCCATTTCATTATGTGCAAATGAATGATTGATTATGTTTTTCTATGTTTTTATATGTTTAAACCTAAATTAAAGCATTGTCTCATTTTCAACACTTATATGCAGAAATCAATAAACAAAAACAATTAAATAAACTACCAATTGACTAAATATACTACCAACTTATAGAAATCAGTGTTAATAAATATGAATAAATATAATGATTATGCAATTAATAAATAATGTATCAATATACCTATTAGTTAATAGAAATCATTGAGCAAAAACAATTAAATAAACTACCAAATTGATCAAAATGATGATTAAAATTAATGACTAAATACACTACCAATGGATGGAAATCAGTAGAATAAAAATGACTAAATAAGTGACCAGTTAACATAAATTAATAACTAAATTAATGACAAAATATACCAGTGAATAAAAAAATGATTGAATAAGTGACCAATTTAAAAATAATAATGACTAAATTAACGACTAAATTACACGCTGCCAAATCAATCAAATTAACGACTACATCAACAACCAAATCGATCAATCAAATGACTAAATTAACAAGCAATTCAATCACTTAGACAACTAAACCAATGACCAAATTGATCAATTGGGCAACTAAATTAATGACCAAATCGATCAACCGAACAACTAAAAATGGTTTAGTCATCAATTTGGTCACATTATAAATGACTGGCAATAAACTACTATTGGTCACGCGACCATGTTTAGTTATTTATTTAAGTAGTTTTTAGTAATTTGTCCAGTCACATATTGTTGTTTCTATACTAGTGAAAGTAGTATTTCACACAAGGTCGGCCACACTAGTATAAAACACATAGAATCATTAAGCATGAACTTTCCAAATGTCAAAATTAACTCAAGTTTAGAACCACACATCAGAAGACTTCATCAAGGAGAAATCCGGACTAACACCATTTCTCCCAAGCCTCAACCAAAAACATAGAAAACCATAGTTCACAACTAGTGAACACAACTTGCATTATACAATGAACCATCAATCAAAAATCTAAAGATAACACCTTCTCATAACCATGAACAATATATATAGACCACACAACCACAAGAGCAAATCCAGACTAGAACCCAGAGCGACCACTGAACACAAGTGCAACATATCTTTATTACAATTTTCTCCATATCCCCGACATATACAACCAACAACAACTAGTGAATAACCAATTGAATGGTTGACATCAATGATAACACCTTCAATCTTTCCATTCTTGCAACAGGTGGAAGGGGCACCAAACCTAGTCACAATTATATCAAGGAATTCTAAAACTGAAGTCTATGTAGCATCCTTTAAATAAATTTCCTCCATCCACTTGGTGAAATAGTCTATGGCTACTAAAATCCATTTATGACTAGCATTATATGGTGGATTAATCATACCAATAAAATCCAACCCCCACTGTGCAAATGGGGTGATCCCACAATACTGGTTTACACTTTCTCGGAGATCCTGATTTTTGCTGAAATAACATATTTTTAGAAAATATAATGATTTAAGCCTTGAAAAATTCCATTTAAAGGATTCCAATTGAAGAGGGTTTAATCAAACCACCTTAGATCAACCCCCCTTGGATAGAACCCCACTAGTTTCAAATCATACCTATAACGAAGTCTCCTTTACGCCCATAAAAAATCACTTTTGATTTATCTTTCGGGGGATCAAATGAATTCATTTTTAAAAAAAATTGTGAGTATAGTCCTTATTATAAGCTTCCCAAAAAGTATAATTTTAAATAAATTTAATTTGATTATTATTTTTATTTTTTATTTCTTGTGAGTAGGTTTTTCACTGAAAATCAAGCTCAATGTTCTGCACATGTGAAAAAACATATTATCAAGAGAATTTTTTTTAAAATATTAGTGCACTAGATATTGAAGTCCTTGATCCAACAAAACAAAAATTGAATTTTGATACGTATAAAAAAAGTTATGTTGTATACGGTAGATGCCTACATATCTAAATTATAATTGGTTTGACTTCGAAACTTGATTAAGGAAAAAAATATTCAATAAAACACTATGAAACCAAATGAAAACACTACATATTGTAGTTGAAAATCTAAATTAAAAAAAAAAAAAAAGAATTGTATCTTTCATGGAAAAAAAGTTATGTTGTATATGGTGAGCATCACTCCTCAAAAATGGTGTTTATTGAAATAAAACTAGTTTTTGAAGGATATGAAAAAAGAAGTGCAATCTGAGTCCAAAAATTTTGAAAAAAAAATATTTAGAATCTATAGGCCAAATGTCACAAATCACTAGTTTGCATCATCTTCAAATTCCTCATAGTTTAGCCACTATAGGTGCCTAAAAGTGGAGATTTAGTTAGAAAAAAATAGTTCAGTGTCCAATTTGACCAAAAATTGTAAACTAGTATTGTGGGATCACCCAATGGTTGGTCCACCTAAATGGGATGAAGAGGAAGGGAAACTAACCTTTGCTTTCCAAAAAGGAAATCACACTTCCTGCAATTCTTCACCCATTTATGATCATCATTAAATATGATTGGCCAATAATATCCAACCCTCATTATTTTAGTGGTAGTGGTCCTTCTAAGAAAATGGTTCTAGGAAAATGGCCACCTGAATAGCCATCTTGGAGTTATTCTAACAATTTTCTGGCATGATTTTTCTTAATACACCTCAACAACACTCCTTTGATGTCTCTTCTATCCATAAACCATTTCCTCTTGTATCACCCAATATATCGTCCCAAGGAACCCCTCCTTAGAATAAGTCCTTGCAATTCACATCGAATGTTTGTCCTACTACCCCAATGACTTGGCTACAACAAAGGTTATCCAAGAAGAGGGAAATTGTGGAATTGAGTTTACCTGAGGATGATGTTGTTTCAAATCTATTGCAACAAACTCTACAATCTAAAAGCCTAAAAAATACATCAATATTGATGATAGATGTTAGGTCTCTAGAGGTTTATGTGTAGAAATTTCTCATCCCTTTACACAAAAATATACTAGCCAAGCAATAGAAAATTATTTCAGCATCACCAAGATTCGCTTGGGTACCTCTTCTTGAGATGGTGTTCACAAATTTTAGGTATTGCTTGCTAGGATTGTAGAGTGGACTAAAAAAGATAAGAAATCCAAGGTGGCGCCAAACAACAAGTGAAACTCCTAACCACCTATTTGAAATCTATTATGGATACTTTAGCTCAACTTGTAGAGAAAATCAATTCATCTTTTGATTCTTTTTTTTAGTGGTAAGGCTATAATTTAAAAAGTGAAAAAACATAAATTCTACAGCCAAGCAATTAAAGATTGGGCTACTAGAATTTTAAATTAATTTTTTAATTTTTTGAGGAAGCCAATAAAAAAGTTGTAAGATAGAAGGAAAGAGATCAATGATGATATCTTGGATTTTAAATCATAGGAAACAACTTGTCTTAAGGTTGACAATATTCTGAAAGAAATGATAGACTTGGGAACAAATATGTTGGTCGCCAAGAAAATTATAACCAACTCAAGTGATAACATGCACATCATTTGGAAGAAAAGTATTGAGTGGAAGATAATTTCTCTTAGGAAAAATATTCAAGAGAATAATAGGTTGTTGAAGGAGTGTGAAAAAGTCAAGGTGGATCTTCAAGGGATATTTTCATCCCTCAACTTAAATGACCAATCAACTCCTCAAGTTACAAAAGCCCAAGCAAGCATAGATGGACTAAAGGAAAAGATTAAAAAATTGCTTAATACACAATCTTTTTATGTTGACAACTTGGAAAAGATAAGTACAATCAATGTGACACTTAATGAAGGTATAGGTTACTTTGTAGTTCATTGAACCAACCAAAATAAATCAAAGGCAATCAAGCTTTGTGGAGGATATAGATCGACAATGTGATCATTATGAAGAATTATGAGTTAGGGCCTTTTATAAAGGCATTTTGAGCATATAAAGAAAGGAATTTTATAAAAAAACTCCCCATTCACCATAGAATACTAAGGATAGTGCTGATGCTAGTGATGTTCTATCTCAACTAAATGTTTAAGTTTTCTTGAATTACTGAACGTTAAATGCCCCCAAAAAAATTGTGGGGTCTTTTCATATTCTCAAAACATTTTTATTCTAAAAATCTTTAGTTACTCTTTCAAGTATATATGTAATTAAAGACACAAAAAATAATCTTCACTTTTCCATATATAATTTTATGAGGAAGGAAAGAATGTAAGTATGTGAATTCTATAATTTTGAGCATTCTAAAATAAAGAATCTTGAATTCTATGTGCTTTTATGATTCTATGTTATCTTTTCCTATGCAAATGGTAGCTATTTTAGGCGCTCTATAATTTTCTTCATTGGTAATAAACATATGTTTGTAATTTTGATTCTTGTTTGAAAAACAGTTATTTGGATTGTGTGCTAAAACTATTTTAGGAGGGATTCCTAATAATAAAACAAATGCACTTATTTTTTTTGTAATAACTAGCTACGAGTTGTTATTTTTATTTCTTCTAAATTAATTGAATATTAAGTTTGTCTTTCTTTCTTTATGGTTAAAAGTATCACTTCAAATATTTTTAATTCTCATCATAAGAGGGAGTTGTACCTCAAAAATTTAGAAGAAATTTATAAAGAGAAAAGAATAACTTGTTCAATTGTTTGTGTGTGTGTATCATAAACAAAGGGCATTATAGAGTTAAAATACTTAGTTAAATAAGTGATAAATATGTTAACTAGCATAAGCCTAAAAAATGCAACCATGGAACACAACATGAAACAAGAGGATTAAGGAAAAATAGTTGTAGACCACACCCAAAGGACTACCCTATAGGGTCCAAAAATGAACAAGAACTAGGTTACAATAGAAGAAATGTTAAATCAAGGTGGCTTGAATCTAAAGTACTCTAGAGATATATAAGTACAACCACTAGACTTATTCGACAAATAATCCTTATTATCAATATTCCTTTTTTATTTTCCTTGAATCACAAGAATTCAAAGGGAACATCACAAACCTCTCCTCTCAAGGCTTCCTCATTTTTTCATAACGCTTATCTATAATGATATAGGATATTGATGCATATTCACTAGATCCTCATTGACACCGTCCTTGTTGGTTGAATTTGGGATTTTCCCATCCATGAAATTCAAAGAAGGGACCCCCATGACCACTTCACCTATTCCTATTGAAGGTTGAGAAATGATAGGATTAATAGCCTCTCTTTTTTTTATTTGAGCATAAGTCTTCCTCTTATTAGTTGAACACAAAATAGCAGAGTGACTAGCCTTGTGACAAGCTTGGAAACAAGATAAAGTCTTCAAAGAAAATATTTTTCACCCACATACCAAGTCTATATGAGAGAATAATAGAATAAGGGGCTAGAAAATCCATAAGGAAATTCAAATAAAATATTGTATACACCAAACATTTCCTAAATTCAGTAAAATTGTCAATAGTTATTAGCTAAGAAATGGATCTAGCAATACCCTCCAAAACCTCCTCCCATCCAATATTCTAATGGGAAGGTAGAAATTCTCACTCAAATAGGTACCCTACTAGAGCATTCCTTTTCCAAATCAAATTTTAGTTTCAATTTTTAGGAAGATCCTAGACTTAGCCAAAAACCATATGCAATTGCTATGAATCCTAACACAATCCTCCATGAACAAAAAATAAATTAGGAAGAACCATTCCCCATAAAAAAATATCATCTTCTCCACATAAATTCCATTTTCTCAAGACCCATTCTTTAAAAATTTTGATATTCAATCTAGATCCATAAAACATTTCAATAAGAGGACTCAAAGATTGAAGAATCTAAGCTTCAACTAGTGAATTTAATATCTACAAAGAAGGGGTCTCACCATCCTCAATTTCCACCAAAGGATGTATCTTAAAAGGGTTATGCATACCTTTAATAACATCAACCCATAAATTCAAAGAAGCCAATGAATCCCCATCCACACCCACATGTAAGATGGGAAACTACAAAAATGAATGTATTCATTGATCCCACTCCTTACATGAAACAACACACACCTAGGCCACAAGATAGGTATCTAAATCAAGACCTCCCTATCACCTCTATCCACAACAACAAGTGATACTTTTGGAGAAGAGAAATTAGAGGTGAGAAGCCTATGTTTCAAACCCTACAATAGGCTCTTTCCCACAACAAGATGATAGGATGCCTCTAGCAATAAATCCAATCCCCAAAAGGAACTACCATAACCATCAACCCCAAGTTTGGACATAGAAGCTCTTAAAAAAGCCTCAATATAGAGGTCCAACAACTTCTCATCCTTAGAATTGATCCAATCACCATTCCAATATCCCTCTTTTTCTTCATTTGCATCCTCCTTCTCATCCTCTACATCTATTGAGCTTGCAAACTTAAAACAACTCCCACTCACCTTCTCAATCACACTTATTTCAACAAAAGTGTCAGATTTAATATATTACTATTGAAGAGAGGGATCAAGAGCTATATAGATAAGTGGAAAAAATGGGGAATCTTGAACATGAAGAGGGGACTATAATGATAGGAAGGCTATGAAAATCCTTTTTGAGAGAGGAGAGATAGGCTATAGGAATTATTGTAGTTCCTTGTAACTCAATGTTATTTTACAATACAAGTTATTTTCTACTCCAACTAACCAATAAAGTCATTGTAACATTTTCAAATTGCTTCGATTGTGTATATATGTGTGTAGTGATTATATGGGTTATTGGATTGGGTTGCATTTTAGTAGGCCCTTTGATCTAGAAAACATTAAGTGGTATTAGAGAAAGTTCACTAATTAATTATGTTGAGAATATTGAGTTAAGTTATATAAAGTTTGTATAGTTGTTGGGTTGTGTTTAGTGGGGCTTTAGCACTTTTCTATAAGTGTGAGAGGAAATCTTGTGGCTACAAAGAGCTATGAAATAAAAAAGGATGTTTTTATAGGGAAAAGTAGGTTTTTTATGGGACCTGAAACCCATTACAAGAAGGTTTTGATGGGACCTACAACCCAATACAAGTCAAAGATGTTGCAAGAAAAAAAAATCAACAAACCCAACCGCAGCCCATCAACAAGTAGGGGCCTAAAGCCCACAACCAAAAACAAACAGATTTTACCTAGGACCACAAACCCAAAGGTTTTGAAGGGACCTTAAACCCTTAACTAGGTTTTTTAGGGACCATGAACCCAAAAGAGAGTCATCATTAGGTTTTGACAGGGACCTCAAACCCAAAACAACAGGAATCTAAAAAGAAGCAACCTTCTTGCAACTCCATCCAATCTAAAAAACCATCTCACAAGTTCCACCTCTATAGGATAGGGCCCCCCTCTATAGGAGATGAAGATGCAAGAGCTCGAACTACCAAAGCAACCCAACTCCTACTCATAGCAGATCCACCTTAGAAGGAACCAGCTCCACCTCCAAAGGAGCAAGCAAAGGAGAAGAGGACTTTCCACTGAACCTGCCACAAACAACTCCACCTCAAAAGGAGGAGGCTCTACCTCAACAAGAGCAATCTCCACCTCTAGAGAAGAAACCATCTAAAGAATCCAGCCAAAAGAAACCACTCTATTAGGAAAAGCACTTGTAGCAACCTTAAGCTTCAAAAGAGATGGAGACAAGAAACCAAGCTTGAAGATCAAGACAACCCTCAATAAAGAGAGCACACACACCAAAACCTTCGAAAAACCTTCAAAGGAAAGAAACTGGACCAAAAAAAAAGAAAATCCCCCACAAATCTCCTCAACATCCTACACTAGAAGGGGAACCAAGAAAAAAACTTAAACAACTTAGCATCCTCTGAGACAAGAGGAGCTGTAGAGGAAACCCCACAAAAGGCCAACACATGCTTAGAAAAAGAACAACTAGAAGGCATCACCAGGTCAGAGAGAAGCAGTAAGTCCACCAAGGCAAGAGGACACCAAGCATAGAATTAATAGGGAGGTAGCCAAACAAGAAAGCACACCTTCAGCCCTGCCATGTCGGTCTGAGCTCAAAATAAGCCACAACCCTGAACATCCCACAAGGGACCACCACCACACTAGACAAGCCCACAACTAGACCAAAAAGCATTGAAGCAAAACACCTCCCGAAAGAAACAGAGGAAGACAAAGTACAAACAAAGGAGACCACTGCCCACCGAAGAACACCCACCAAGCCAAGCACCAGAAAAGCAAGAAGGAATGTGGGAAAACCCTACAAGGACCAATCCCTAAACAGAGAGTAGCTCGGGAGGCACCCAACCAACAAAGAGAGATGACCCCCAAAAGCAGCTCAAGATGAGCCACAACCTCTCCAACTTCGATGCCCACCATGACTACAACAACAACATCCCCAACTTTGCTACCCATGAAGTCAACCACAGAAAAGACCACATATGTCGTAGGGGCCCCCACCATTGAAGCACCCAAAAAACAAAGCCAGAAGTTTGAGAGGGAAAGAAGGCACCCAAATGGACCCCCAAACCTAGCTACCTCACCATCAACTTTAGGATCAGACTCCTCACCACTAGAAGAATTGAAACACCCGCTCCCGCCTAGCCCTCTCTACTCCACCATTGAAAAGGCCACAACGACGAGCCATTCGCAAGGCCAACGCACCTTAATGACATTGTCAGAATTGGAACCGCTTGCATCATCCTGGCCCAATGATTTGAAAATAGGAGCTCCGCTCCACCTCCCGCACAAACATTGTTGCACCATCCAATGCCCTAAAATGCCAAATGAGGACAACATATAAGGTCCTCCCAGAGAAGCTCATGCAAACTAGGCAAACCATCATTACCATCTAGATCGTTTTCTTCTCATGCTTCATCGCCCACATTCAAACTCTTGCCTCACCTACTTCTCCCACCTTGCTCCATCTTTGGAACAAGGAAGATACTGAAAAGGAAAAGGGATGTTAAATTGGGCATGTTTATATGTTTATTTAAATGGGTTATGTATATGTAATTACATTTACATACATGTGCAAATGACTAACCAATATATTGAAAAGATGGATTACAAAAGTATTATAATAATTATAATCTACAAAATATGAGTAAAATAACAATCTAAAATATAATATTATTATTGAAAATAAATATTTCTAGATTTAACTTTATGGATTTTTTAATTAACATTTTGAATCATATTCCTTGATTTATTATTATGACGAAGAGAGTCAAAAATATGTAACTTTTATTTTCCTATCTTGATTTATGATGTGTATCTTCAATGATTAAATATGATTAGAGACATTGATAATAAAATAATATATACGATTAAATTTAGAACATTTATATTTAATATTGTAAATTATAAAAAATATAATATTTTTTTATTGTTATTTATTATTAAAAAAATTAAATATAAATAATACTAAAAATTATCTTAAAAAAGAGATATTGAATTTTTATTTGGAATAATAAAAATATGTTACAAATTCCTTATATCGGAGAAAAAAAAAAAACTCAATATTTTTGTCTCTATGTATGCTCAATAAACAGTAAGATAACTAAATTTTAGACTAGGAACGTGGCTATTTTTTTTTTCAATTCAGTAACTTCATTTAATAAAAAATTCACTTAACAAGTTGCTGGTCTACTTTATAAACTAATTGTTAATTGTTTATTTGAAGACTCTCCATAAAAACAATATAATATTTTATTAATATAAATAATTTAATAGAATATAATCATAAACTATTCTCGGATAACTTTTTTCCTTAATCAAAATTCTGTAGAAACATTAAAATGAAAAAAGATACAGCACAATAGCCAAATTAAAAACTTTATTTTATCCAAAAAGAATAGAAAACAAATATATGACCATCTATTTTGTATTTTAATAATTGAAGTAATGAAGAAGTTATCATTATCGATTGGGAGTCAATTTTGACAGATGTCTTTTCTAATGGTTTGATAATTGTGACATGTTTCCACCTTTTAGACTTAATTTTATTATTTATGTTTTATGTTTTGATGTCATGTCATTTAATTTTTTAATTTTTCTTTTAATATGGTGGAATATATTGGTTTATTTAAGATATTTATTATTAAAAAAATCAATATGTAATTCAAATAAAGTAAATAATTAATTTAATTATGTTAAGCGTTTTTATAAGTATAAAATAATAAAAATATAGAAAGCTTGACAATTGTAATTGTATCTAATCTTATGTATTATCTACACATTTCTAGTGATCAATTTTGATTCTCAGTCTTTTTATTTTTTTCCGATGTTCAAATCTATGATTTGTTCAAGTGACCAAGGTCATTTGTATGATTTATCATAGTGAACTCAAAACTTTTAATATAGGGTTGACCCAACTCTTCCAACTAATTATTATGTATTGACTTGAAACATGAAACATCTTACTTGTCACACTAGAGTTGTGTTTAAGGGCTACCTCTAGTTCATTTTACACATGCACCTCATCATTATTCAACAAGTATGTAACATTAAATTAGAGTAGTCATCACTATATTATTTTATTTCATCATTATCCAAGACATTCTCAACATGACCACCTATTGTAAAGATCAATCCTTGTTCATAGCAATTAAATCAATCCATTCAAGAGTTTTACCAAGGAAGAATACACCATAAAAAAATATCCAAAGGTGTTCCTAAACACTACCAATTAAATAATATAATTCATAATCATTAGGAAAGGGAAAAAGAAAATATTAGTGCTCAACAAACTCAAATTCACACACAAAATTTTTACGTAGTTTACATTCATGACAATTTCGTTTGTATCCATGGAAATGACCTATAGTGACAAAGTGAATTTGTAGATCCAAAATAATTTGTCTAATTATTTATATTTTTTTAATATTAAAGAATCATCAAACCTATATCATCATATTTCCAGCTAAGCACATGTGTTTTATATTTAATTTTTACATTTAGTTTAGTGCATTACTGCATGTGGTTTGTCTCTTAGCTATTTAATCTGATACAATTATTTGTTTATTTTCTTAATTACATTACTCAAGGTTTTAATGTGAAAGGTATTTTTTCGCCCCGTTTTATTTTGGTAACTCAAGCTTGATTATATTTATAAGATGAACATATTATTGGATTTCCTTAATTTATCATTGATGATCTCTCTAATATTTATTTATACCAAAATCTAATCAAATTCTTTTTTTTAAGTTCTTTAATAGACCCACATATGAGTTCTTCTGCCACTAATCAAGAGATCTCCATTAAGACTGAACATAATGAGAATTTTAATTTTGATCATGATATACATGTGAGAAAATTATGTTTTAATCAACATACTTAAACTACACATTTATTTATAAGTTTTTTAATATAAAATACTTATACTACATATTTACATATTTATGATAATAAGATTTTGATTAAATAATTTTATTACACTTTTAGATAATATGTTATATAAGATTCCTTTGATTCCTAACTCTAAAATAGACATTCTTTTAGTTAACTAACTACAACTTTACTTACATTAAAATCATGTTAAATATTATTTTTATTCAAAATAATTTAACTTTACTTATATTCACATTCTCTTTAAATTTTATTATAATTTAATAAATTATAATAATATATTATAAATCAAATAGTGTAACATGAACATCCTTTGCATTTGATATTTAGAATGAAATTATAGGAAGATTTAAGGAAAATAGAAATTATAATATTTATCTTGTCTAGACTCATAATAATAATACATGATCATAGTATTAAATTATATAATTTGACACACACATAGAAATTATATTATATAGAGATGTTTTACATTAATATTAAGGACTTTAATGTTATAATTTTATAAATATAAGTAAATATATTCTTAATTTATATTTGATAGTCATTCACACATCAAATAATTATTATTTAATAATAAATATAATATTATTAATCAATATAGGGGTTCACCTCGCGACGTGTTAAGTTAGCCTGATGATAAGTCGTCCAGGTTGAGGCCCTCCCGCATCGGAAGGAAAATGATGGATGTAAAATCTCGTGGCAGGTGCAGCGCACCACAGTGTGATACCCAGGAGATACCGGAGGAGACGGGGTCGGTTGTTGGAGGATGGGAGATCGAGACGGGTGATAGATGAGAGGATGCAGCGCCGACTTTGGGAGGTGGAGCGGGAGGAGTGAACGGAGGCGAAGAGACGAGGTGGAGGCGTGAGGAGAACGGAGAGAAGGAAGAATGGATGACCGAGAGAGGAGAACGGGAGATGGGAGAAGCAGCCGGGAGGAGAACGGAGGAAGGAAGGAAGGAAGAAAAGGGGAAGGAGAAGAGAAGGAGAGCCCGGAGGAAGACAAGGGCAGGAGACGAGGGAGGATACTGAAAGAAGAGGAGGCGGGAGATGAGAAGAAGGGAGGCGGAAGAATGAGAAAGGAGGACGAAGGAGGAAGAAAGAGACAATTGCATGCGACAAAAATTGGGATGGGGTTCCCCATTGGCCAGGACTTAATCGTCATAGCTCCAGCCGTTACGATCAAAAACTAAAAAAATAAAAAAAATATTTTAAGGTTTATTCTATGACTAAAGGTAAAAGATGAAAATAAAATAAATTTCAAAATAATAGATGAGATTGACAAATATCTTAGAAATGAATATAAAAACATACTTTAAAATAACTTTATGCAACTAAAATATATTAATTTATTTAATACTATCTATTATAATTGATGATACAAGAGGTAGGTAAGTTATATGACAAATAGATTGTACTAGATTAAGATATTCTTCTATATTTTTGTATATTCTTCTATATTAAAAGATAATATAGAAATGTAATTTAAAATAACTCTTATGTGATTAAAAGAAATTTATATGAAACAAATTTGAAGTAAATAAAATAAATAATATTATTATAATATTTAATATTATGTATAGTTAAAATATATTCATATTATTATATTGTAATATGAGGATTAAATTGACATTTTTTATTGGATTAAGTTAAATTAGCAATTTACGTGTAATTATAGCTACTATTAATAAATATATCTTTAGAAAAAATTATATTAAAGACATTTGGAAATATCATTTCCAAGATGTCTTAAAATAGTTTTACTTTAAAGAATATTGAATTTTTATATTTCAATTATCACATCAAATACTTCCCTCTCTACACTTCTCAATATAATAATTAATTATAAAGAAAAAATATGTTATGTTATTAATTAATTGACATTAACAATTATTATCCATCTAATTAAATTTTCATATTTTTTACTTTAATAAATTCACCAAATTGTTGGTCTACCTCATAATCTAATTGAACATTTGAATACCCTCCATAAAAATATTATTTAATATTTTATTCAGTAGAGATTTGGCTTGGGCATTGGGTTTGCTCCCCATTGGTCTTAAATTTGACTTTGCTCATGAATTTAAGAGATGGGACTTCTTGCGGGCGGCCAAACACCCTGTTATATAAAAAAAATTATAATATTTTATTCATATAAATAATTAAATTGAATTAGAATCATGAACTATTTTCATCTAAATAAACAATTGTTTATTATAAGTACGTAACCGAATCGTACCAACTCCTTACCTTCCATACACAATTTGAGTATTTGATAGCTTCATTACTCACATGCACATTAAAAAAATTATGGTTTAAACGTTTTTGTTTTTTAAATAAATAGGGAAAGACAAATTTAGTTCATATTTTCCTCAATTTAAATCCTTCACCAACACGAATATATTTAAATAATGGTGAAAAGATTGATGGGCCAAAATCAATGACTTGTCAAAGAAGATATAGAGCAAGAGGCCAAATGCAAAAAAAAAATACAACAAATAGCCAACTAAAAAAATTTAATATTATCCAACTTGGATGACTAGGAAAGCAAACAAATATATGTTTTGGTGAGTGAAGAAATGAGAGAGTTGTTATTATGGGTTGAAACCTATTTTTTGACGGAGGATCTTTTCAATAGTTGGGGTAATTTTGATGATTATGATTCATTTTTATTTTTTTGAATTTTTTTATTTTAGTAGTTTATTTATTTCTTTATGGATGTTTTTATTTGTCTTGTCCTGATTTTGGAGTGTGATGTCTTTTTATCATTTTATAATATGGTGTAATATATTTCTTCATACAAGTAATATATAATCAATATGAATTTTAATATAAGTAAAATTTTAATTTAGTTATATTATGTGTATTTACAAATAGTACGTAATAAATATATAGAAAGTTTGAAAATTGCAATTGCACATAATTGTAAATTTATAAATTTTCATTTTCACTCATTTTTAACAACAAATTTTAATTATTAATCTTTTTAATTTTTTGTCTATTTTCAAATTCGTAATTTGTTCAAGTGACCTAGGGCATTTGCATAATTTGGGAAAATGCACCTAGAGCTTTTAGATTTTAAATCTAAATTTGGGGTTAGCATGATCTTTCTAACTACTTATTTTATGTTAACTCAAAGCGCAAATATTTTCACTTTCCTCTTCTATAGTTGTACTTAAGGGCTAACCCTATTTCATTTTACATAGCTAATCATCTACACTAGCACCTAAAGATCATTCAAAAAACATCTAACCTTTAATCAAAATATTCATTACTACATTATTTGCTTGGCGGAGTATCTAGAATATTCTCTACATGATTGCCTGTTGTATTTCATCCTTGTTCATAGTCAATAAATTACTCCATCCAAGAGTTAGACTAAGAGAGAAAAAACTATGCGTAGAAAAATCTCCAAAGGTGTTCTAAGCACTAAAATTAGGATAATACAAGTCACAAGCATTTAGGAAAAATAATAATAGTACTAATGTTTAGTATAAGTCAAATTTACAAGTCAAAATTAAATCCACAAGATTTATTCAAATCCACAAACGTAGTTCAAATACATGAACTAGGTTAGATCACATAAGTGATTTACATTGAATAATGGTGAATTTTAGATCCCATGAGATTTGTCTATTCATTCCTATTATTTTACAAATTGAAGAGTCATCAAGGATATATAAACATGATATTTCTAGTTAAGTATCTTGCTTTTATTTATTTATTTTTTACTTTTGTTTGAGTTCATTACAATAGTAGGCTTTCCCCTTTACCATCTAGTATTATATTTCATCCCTCTAGTGCAATATCCTTGACTCTTATTTCGCATTCCCTTTATAATACATCTTATTCTACCCATGTACCCATATTGTGCCACTATCTTGACATCCATCCTTAATTATTTTTTAGAAAATTTATATAGAGTTGAGAAGAAAGTTGATTCAATGCTTAGTGGGAAAGATATAAATTATACTCTAGCACACCACACCATTTGAATTTAAAATATCATGACTTATCTATGTTGTGTGGTCACACAACACGCCCCATTTTACTCTTCAGTAAAATGTGGACCCCCTCTTTTTTTGATATTTTTTTCCTTCCTTTGCTTTTTGCTTGCTTTAGTGTGATGCTTTCGAAGGAAATGGTAAAATGATGAGTTCTTGATCCAACTTTCTTGGCCCCTACTTAAGTTCTTTCTTTGTTGGACTTGGAGTGTTTGTAAAATCTTTTCCTCGACCCTATCAACCAATCAGATCCACAGGTCCCAAGTATCAATGTCATTGCTCTAAGTATGTTGTATCTTCAACAAGTTTCACTTTTTTCTCAGCTAGTTGTCATGTCTAATAAGTTGTCACCTAGGTAAAATGGTCTCGATGTGTGTTTTCCCTCTTTCCTAGTTAACCCAATAGTGTCTTTTCTTTTCTTTAGAACCGAAGATTGGAATCTTTTTCACAAATTTCATTTCAAACCAATTTGGTCTTGCTTGCACCCAGTCCTGAGTATTTCTTTGCACCCGGTTCTCTTGAACCTGGTGAGCAAAAGTCTCAACTCTCGGTAATTCTTCAATGCAAGGTGTCAGATGATTTAAACCTTGATTGATTGTTAATCATTAAATTATCCAAGACGGTCGTGCATCTAAGGACTTTTTCCTTGTAAGAATTAAAGTGACACATAAGTGTGCTACATTAGCCACTTGTGTCGCTTCCCTCTCAAATGGTGGGCCCTTGCACATGAACCAAGGAGTTCATAATTTGAACCCTAATCCACCATGATTGCACCTTTGTTTAGGATAATTAATGCATAGAAAATAAATTAATGAAGGTGGAAAATAGCACACATAATTGGCACCACCTCAAGCATTCAGTTGCTTTCATAACACTCTACTTGTACTAGATTACTCACTTGTAAGGACATCAAAGAATTAAAACCAAGATTGTGGCATGAAAAGAAAGGTAAG
The DNA here is from genome assembly GCA_007258455.2 of Sequoia sempervirens. NCBI lineage: Eukaryota > Viridiplantae > Streptophyta > Pinopsida > Cupressales > Cupressaceae > Sequoia > Sequoia sempervirens. Next base: position 61,849,957 of record VDFB02168118.1, read on the forward strand.
TCTCAAAAAGTTGAAGAACACAACTACCAATGGTTTTGAACTTGCATTTAGACAACCATATCATCAATGAAACAAGGTATGCTTCTAGTAATTGAATTTATGTCAATTATTTTATGCATGCATGGATTAGGTTAAATGGAATTACCATTGGTTAGGTCACTAGAATGTTGATTATTTTTAAGGAATTTAACCTAATTGCAAACTATAAATGTCATGAGTAAAGAACTTTTATGAATTATTAAAAATGGATGATTGAATTTAACCCTAACTTGCACACAAGACACATATTTGCTAATAAAGTAGGAAATCAAGAGAAATATGGTCACTTCTAGGAAGAATAAAATAGATGAGGAATTTGAATTCCCTATTTCACAGGTCGTATCAATCGTTGGGATAGTTATAGATACTCACCTAGGAGGTTTTAGTGATCATGACTTCACTACGTAGATTCAACAAGAGGGTGCCTCTCAATGCGCTAAGAATATTGTTGCAAGTGGACTCCATTTGGTAGCAAGGTTTCCACTAGCAATAGATGCTCCTAAATTGGTACTAGATTGTATGAGATCTAGCATGACCCAAACAAGAGGTTTGTTGAGAAAGAAGGAAGAGTATATGTAGACCTTTCCACAAATTCCATCATATACACATTTGGGCTCCTCACATTCAAACAAATGAATCCGTTGATTATTCAAGTCTTGGCCACAACATACCTAAATTCAAAAAAATGAAATAGGAAGTTTATGAATACAACATGATACTGGGAGAAGCTTACGAGGCAAATGAAGAAAATATTGAGGTCAACATTTATTTAGGATGTTCAAGACTTAATAACCCTATTGAGTAGGATAGCTAGGCTCAAAGATGCTAGCAAATTCAAACCCTAGATGTTCGGGCTTATAGTGAAAAAAATGGAAGGCCATGTGCAAATTCACTAGGGGAATTTTATCAGCGACAAGCTACATGAACTGATAATAATGTTCCCAGGCATCCAACGATTCACCATGTCTTTATATGTTGTCTATGCATGTGCCCTGAGGTAAAATATACAAGGATTGAATAGAGTTGGTACCCTGGTCAAAGAACTAGGGAATAACTTATTTATGCTCATATACCCTAGATTACTATTCACCAATACCAAGAGCATTGTCAGAGGGTAAATGATGTGTTTTCTATGAGATTGGCAAGACTAATGGAAGGTGACAAAGCCAAAAGATTGTCCCTTGAAGCACAAAGTGTTATCCAATTGGTTGGGGGTTGGTATATTTGATTTCATACTTTCACCTATATCAGGGTGGAAGGATTTACAGGACACCCCTTCATGCTACCTAGGTATGCAATGAAAAAAATGCTATTACTGGAGCTGGTGGGATAGATGCAACCATCTCATGCTCTTTTCATGCAAGAACACAAGAATTTTTATGTCAAATTCCCTATCACAATTGGGAATTACAAATGTGTTGTGGCCAAAAGTATTGATATGTGTGAGGAAGAGTTGAAACTCTATAAGTTTGTATTCTTTGCACTCCAATAGAAAAATTATGATCTGAAGGAGAACCTTGCTAAGAAAATAAGTAGGAAGTGTGCTCATTTCTATCATCTGGAGGATTTTTGTCTTAATTGTGATGATGAGCATGATGTGGGAAATGGTCATACCAAAGATTGCCACTAGGAGTAGAAAAATTTCTCAGAATTCATGATATTTTGAAACAATTGGATACAGATAATGAAGAGGTATTGAATATAGTTTATGATATAGAAAATATTTTTGATGAGCATATCCCAGACTCATATTATACAAAGAAGGAGATAGTAACCATTAATGATATTTCTAAGCAAGTATTGGCATATACTCAGTACAGAATCAAAGGTTATGTTGAAGCACTAAAAGAAGCTAGGATAGAACCCACATACCCCCCTAATGTCAAGAGAAATAAATAGTTGGTGGATGAGCTAGGGTATGGAGGGACCACCAAAAAGAAAAGAAAGATTGTAGAAACAGAGGCAGCTGAGCAAAGTGAGGAGGAAGTTCCTGATACTTCAAGCTAGGGAATTCCAATGGTGCCATGGCTAGCTAGCTAGTAGAAAGAGACTATGGCCAATCCAGACAATGTAATGGAGATGCTAAAGGTGGAATTTTCTTCCATGGAAAATCCAAGAACATAGCTTATGACTAGCGAGGAGGTGAGAATGAAAACACAAACATGTGTTAAGACAAGGTGTGCATCATAAAAGGTAGCTGATATATTTACTTTTCCGCCCTCAGTCAATACGATAGCAATGAGACAAGCCATGGGAGAGACTCCTATAATTCAAGAGGAAGTTCCTAAACCAACTGAAGAAGTTAGAGAAAAGCTAGAGAAATTGACAGACAAGATTAAACAATTTTAAGAAAAACAATTTAAAGGAGATCCCATGATGCAACCAGTAGTGGAAGAAATGTCAAACACAGGGTCATATCTTGAAAATAGAGAAGAAGAAGATTTTATAAGAGGATCGCTCTCTCCAAAAGTGGGAAACCTTGAAGAAACAAATGAAAGAAGAATAGGGAATATTACAGGGTGGAATCCCACTCATAATATTGACAAAGAAGATATAATTGATGATCAACTTTCGCAAGGAAGAACTTAAGAGAATGTTGAGCAACCACAAACTTCTAATAAATTAGGAGAAATCCAAGATAAAAATTAAGGTATAAAGTCCTCAAAAACCTTGGGTGGTGGCCCAAGAAGTGGTGAGAATCTTGATGTTTTAGGACAATAGGAAAATAATTCTCCAAGGACTGATGCTGAGAACATGGCAAGACAGGAAAATGTAAGTCTCAAAAAGGAAGAGACGATGATAAATCAAGGTAATCCAGAGTCCATGCGAATGAGAATATATTCAAGTTCTAGTGATTGTGACGGCTAATGTTGAAATCTAGAGAGAGGAAGTTTCTAAACATGTAATGTAGAACCCCATCACGTAACCTAGAGGATGATGCAACACTGCAAAAGTGCAACTAATTTTTTTCTTAAAAAGAGTAACAATAACAATTAAAGTAATCTACTCTAAACACATACATCCTCTAGGCCACGCAACATGTCTACATGTGAATCCCAAAACCTATAGAATTAATCTAATAATAGCAAATGAAATTAACTCATGATAAACAACATACATCAAAGCATTAACCCATTGCATAATAAACAAAGTATAATAATGAATTCTTCCAAAGATTACATTAAGTCAATATACCATTAAAAATCTCATCTCCAAGATGAGGTAGATCATACAAAATGATACAATTACAATATACATGGAACCTCCTCAATTACAAATGAGGAGTATAAATACATAGTATCTAACTGATACAATGAACATAAGAGAAGTAACATATCCATAGATACACACGAGCTCCCTGAACTGGAAGATATCGCCATCACGAACAAGCAGAGAAATCCCAATAGTGTAAGCTGCATGATCCACCCAACCATGTGGTACCTATAGGCCCAACCCCCATGCTAGGAGATAGTAAAAGGAAACCAAGACAAACCTACTACCTCTAGAAACCTGGGCAACATACAAAATAACATTGTACTAGTAAAGAAATAACATAAGGTTACATTGCTTCCAGAACCACTGAATCAAGTACATCCACTGTACAATAGAAACTGATTGTTGTCATAGGAGGAGTGTCATCACAAATGTTACATCGGGGTATGTGCAAGATCATGATGGGCCACAAAGTGGCAATATGATGGGAATGTGGCTGACGACTTTTTTTTACCCAAAATTGATGACATGAAAATTGTTTTTAAAGGAGATTATCGGCTTTCCACCAATATAAATTATGCTTTACTTTGAATTTAATAAGTAATTATTATTCATTTTCTATTTTAATTATTATTCATTTTCTATTTGAATTATGATTAAAGTCCTGATTGATAGGCTAATTGAAAAACATCTATAGCTTTCAAACAGTATCACATTTTTTGAATCCAAAACATGCATCACATTCTATGCTTCACATAATATAGGATTAAAAAATAAAAATTGAATTTCATGAAGTTTTGACCAAGTTAAGGTGGTCAAACATACAGTCTTTATATTTTTTAAAAGTTGTAATAAAAAATCATAATTAATTATTTACTTGGAAAAAAATTACAAACAATATGCATCACATCGACATGAGTCCTCTACTTATATCTAAAATCTTATAAAAAATATTATTTTATTGTGGTTAGTGGTAGACAGACACCTTCTTATTTTTTCCCTAAAATTTAAGTGCTACTGCATTGAAATTTCAAATTTTCACCAATATATATATTTTTTAAAACAAACCTAGTAGTTTAGAAATTACATTCAATTTGCTAGATTCTATTCTTACATATTTTGAAATAATATAGATAAATTATTCAAATTTTATGTCAAGTTTCCTAACTTTGATTTTTGAATTTTTGCCACTTAAGGGCCTATTTTTTCCATAACGATCCTGCACATACCCATCAGTTATCCTTAGGAGATCTTCCTAGGTCTCAGCCCCCATCGTGGGTTATCATGGTAACGTCTCACGAACTTTGGCCCCACATGCATACCAGTGCGGAATCAAATATCTTTTGAGAAGACAAGATAACGATCTTGCCATTCTAGGCCTTCCTGACTCATCTCAAGTCTAATACAAGCCCTTGAGCCAATGAGCAAGGCTAAATCATCAAGTTAAATTTATTAAGCTACTCTTTCCCCTAATATAGGTTATTTAATTTTCACTGATTAAACTGACTCTCACCCAAGTTGTCTTGGTACCACTTTGTGTGTTGATCTGCCTCTATTGAAAGCCACTCCCCTGTTAACAACACAATATACTTATTGCACAACCCAAGGGTAGATAGTGCACTAAAACTGATATCAAATAACCACCATAACTCAAGAGGTATCACATCCCTATGAATGTCAAATACTGAATCCCAACTGCGTGCACTACCCAAGGAAATATCAAAGGATGAACAAAAGACACAACAACCCTTTAACAATTTACAATCTCTAGAAGGCTTACATTTTCATAATAACAAATATCCCCCCAATACACAATTACAGAAGAATATGCAATTAAGATAAGCAACTCAAGTAATTAAATGAACTACCATTAAGATTTCCAAAAATCCAAATAAATCAATAACTCATATTTAAAATACATCATTTAAACATAATTCCAATTAATAAATCAATAATGAATTAAACTAAATGTTTAACTTTCTGTTTCACAACTACTTGAATAATAATTAACTCAATTTCCTCAATTAAAATAATCAATTATTTAAAGTTAACTATTTGTGCTTGCATGCACCTATTGCAATAACAACCATTAAATAAATATATTTAATATGTATATATATATATAATTATATATACATATAAAAATAAATATTATTTAATTATAGAAACAATTATACTTTTTCAATTAACATTTTAAAATATCAACTCATGCATTTTAAATTAACCATATATAAATATATTTATTATACATATACATTATATATATAATATATATATTAATTATTTAATATATATATTATACATATAATATATATATATATTAAATATATAATATCTAAAAAAACACATGCAAATATAAATATACATATTATATATATATATATAGATATATATTAAAAAAATACAAAATCGCACTCTATAGGAAATCGCAGGGTTGTCATGGGTTGGGCTGCTACGTAGCCCTCCCCACAAGAGTCATGACCTATGCAGCAGTGTTGGGCATTGCCCACAGTCTGCCTCCCCATGTGGGGAATGGCTGTGGGGTAGCCCCCATCACCCCCCCTTTCACATGCTATATATTATATTTTGAAAACTGTGAATTTATTAAGAAAAATTTGCCGTACAGAAATTACATACAGGTTTTTTTTTAAATGAACAAAATTTCTCCAGAATAATTTCTACAGTATATTCATATATATATATAATTGTATGTGTATATGTATATATTCAAATATATACATATATAATTATATATATTAAACAATTCAAATTCTTTAATTGGGCAGGTTATCTCCATAAAACTTTCTACAAGAAGATTATCATATTTACCAAAGGTTTTCATTTTCCAAACAAATAGAATAAATTGGCGAAAACAAAACAAAATGATAATTATCAACAGGAAGTATATAGAAAATTTCATAGAGGTTTACAAACATTTTCTACAGAGGCTGTAAATATTCCCAACAATCGTTTAAAAATAAAAGCTTCTGCAAATAATGAAATCCTCTTCTACAAGAAACCTTTCCAATTTGCAAAACAATAATAATTTAAATAACCTTTTCAAATTAAATTTACAAAAGAAATAAGGAACATTTTCTAGAAGATTTGTTGATTCAAAATTTGATGCAAAGTTTTCCCTTCAATTTCCATCTTTGCCAAAGCCTCTTCCCAGAATTGCCACTTTCCAGAGAATAGAAAAACAATCCAGAACCAAAAGAATGCAACAAAACTAGATCCCCAAACTTTTCTAAGAGCTTCTAGTTCTAAAATCTAAAAACCCAAAAATAATTCAACCCCCCTTTCTCATCCTTTCTTTCTTCCATGAAAATAACTTTCTTTCTTTTCAATTTCAATCATTCTCTCTAGGAATCAATTTTCAAACAACGGTAATAAAATCTTCTAACTTCCACTTACAAAACAAATATCTTTTCTACAACAACCACATATATTATGCATTTGAAATTTAAATAACTTATTTATTTCAAATCAAATTTAATTTAATAATAAAATCACTTTATAACATAAATTTAATTAATTAATTTATCAATTATAAAGCCTCAACATCAATAATCCAAATTAATTAAATAACCAATCATAACATTTATAAATTAATTCTCACAAATAAACCTTGCACAATAAATACAATAACAAGGCAAACATGGATAAAGAATACGACCAATACATGGACCGACGACACACTATACTAGGGTAAAGGTTTGACTAGGTAAACCCATTACTGTCTCCCAATCCACATTACTATTGGGTAGTGGACACACTCAGACCTATGAATCCAGGTGAATTCGTTGTATTGTACTTGCAAACCTGCAAACAAAGCATATGGTGTACATGTATCCAAATAATAAATCATACACACTGTGAAGAGAGAATCGTGGAAATCGCAAGGCACTCGCATGTGAGTGATGCAATCTTGTCCCCTTCACCAATACAGTCACATCAAGACTAACAAAATTAAAACATCAATTAATCAATAGATGAGCATATATCAATATCAATTCAAATAAACAACTATGCTAAATAGAAAGCATGTCATAAACAAATAATTAGTCAGAACATCAACTCATCAAAATATCACCATGTCCAAGTAACATCCAATAGTGTCATAAAGTCTATCAAACAGTAACATAAGGTCAAGATAAACAACATCATAAAGTCTAGATGAAATCCAAGAAGCTGTCCAGACAAGGAAAACAGAGGGGCATTACATGTTGATCATCTGGAATGAGGTAATATTGAAGAGGTAGAATAGAATGAAAAATAACCTAACTGGTTATTTAGGAAAATGGATATGTCGTTGGAGGTGGAACTAGGGCCTTTAGATCTTAGAAGTTTAATACAAGAAACGGAAACCCTTAAGCCTAGAGTTAGAGAAAAGACAATACATGTTGTGAAAAGGAACGCAAATGGAGGGAGAATTCTCCAAATACCTACTCCAGTAGGAGATAAGAGCAAGCATGAAGTAACACCTAGAAATTATAGGGTGATCAAAATTGATATAGGACATTCATCATATGGGAACATGAATTAGAAGAGATGAAAGTAAATTTAGAAACAACTGTCGACAGAGTGAAAAATAATAAGCAAAAGAAAAGAGAGTTAAAGGAACAAATTGCTTGCCTGGAGAGTTTCGTCAGGTCGTTAGCCCAATATACCATTGGTATGAAAAGTCTAGGAGATTTGAAGGTGAATTCTGATTTTGTCAAGAACAGATTGATGCAAAGAGGTGAAAGCTAAAATTTCTTCTTCAGGAAGATGTCTGAGAGTTGGTGAATGAGAAGATAGCCATAGAACAGGAAGTTTCAGTATTTGAGAAATAGAGGAAACAATTGAATTGGGAAAGTGACACTTTGTTACAATGTGTAGATGGATTTGACAAGGTTGCTAAGATATGCAAGAAATTGATAGATAAAGAAGAGATCTTTATTGAAATGCTAGCTCAACAAAGTTATGATCCCAAAACTTTAGGAGAAGATGATAAGGAATTAAAAAATTTCAAGGAATGGAGTGAAAAGGTGAATAATGATAATGTTTAGTCATTAATTTAGGAGGTTATAGATGATATCATAAAGTGTAGGAATGATATGACCAAATATGAGAGAGTAGTAATGCAGAGAAATGAAAACATCATTTAGATATTAGAAGAGTATGTTAGGCATAAGTATAGCTAGAAAGTGATCCAAGGCATTCCAAAAGAATGTATGCATCAAGTGTCGATTTCTTTCTAGGAATATTAGTAGAGGAGAGGTGAAGACGAGTCTTCGAACCCTGAGATCAATGAAGAAGAATAGGTAGTCGAATATCTAAAGTGGGAAGTTTTGTGCATGGGTATAGTTTTGAAGTGAATTTTGCAAGTTTATTCCTAGTCCTGGTGAGGAAATTTAGTCTCAAAGGTTTTGGAAAATGTCAACAGTACTATTTTCTTTGCAAAGTACCTGTGACTCGGAGCTCAAAGTTTACAGATTTTTGTTGATGAAAAATTCAATATCTTTGACTTTTCCTAGAAATTTTTTATGACAACTGTTACCTGCCACATGTTGCATTTTAATTTGTTTCTTTGATTCTCTTTGATGGGATTAAGTTCAAAATATTTGGGGCCTTGTTCCTATAAAATGTTATTAGTTTCTTTATTTTATTTTTTAGTTCATAATTTTTGGATGTTGGAGAACCAAAAAAATTTCATGTTTTGTTCTTTTACCTATTTTTTTCCATTCCAAACTAAAAAATTGTTTGTTTCATTAGAATTTAACTAATATCATAGCCAATTTCAAATTTATTTCCTGACATGAATCTTACCTAGCTGATTGTTTGTTCCTATCGAACAAGACTATGTGTTGCACTGCTTAAGGGTGCATACTGACACTATCTAGTGGCAAATAATCCCCATTTCTTTAAACTCTTGCATCATTATGTGCCTAGCTATAAAGAAATCTAGTGACATATGGAATTGTTTGCTCTAGTTTGGTTATTTCTTGAGGCATGCATGGATAATACTTGGAAGAAATTTTACTTTTTAGTAATTTTTTTTATACTTTATTTTAGAATAGATGTTTTATATTCCAAAAAATGTTCCAAAATGATAAATTCACGGATTTTTATTACAAATATTTCAATTCCATGAAATTGTTGAATGCTTAATGCTAACTCTACTTGAATGAATGCAAGTTATTTGAATTTCATTAAATATTGTTGTAAATTCTTTGATTTCATGAAGTTGAATCAAATTTGAATGATTGGACTGAGATTAAGTTTCTATCTTTTGGATACCAGCCAATTCATAACAACTGTTTACCCCTATTGTTTAACAACAATATCACAATGAACCTTGAGTGAACCTAGTGCGTCAAGACCTGACATAAACGAGCATTGGGATCAAACTGAGTTTACCTTAGATCTAAGTTTCCTAGTGGATTCTTTTAAGAAAGGTAGGTTCCCATAGTACTCTATGAGAATTTTATTTGCATGTTGGTGTGTGTGTGTAACATCAACATCAATAGTTTAGTGGTGCTAGAAGGAGGGCCTCCATTTTTTTGCTAAGAAGGAAGCTAGAGTCTCATAGAGTCACTAGGTCCTAGTATAATGTAATCCTCATGTGATATTAGTCAAACTCAATGGTCGTATGTCATCTAGACCCCAAGGTTCAAAAATCTCAAGTATAGTAACTCAAAATCTGGATGATATTATACTACCCCTACCTATAGTAATGGCTTTCTTTAACGTACAGTCACCTATTCAATTTGTTATGTATAATGATCTTCCAAAGAATCTAGACAAATTGTGTCTGAAGTACTATCTTCACAAGGATGCAAAAGAGTATATGAGTATCTTCAAGGATGTACATGCTTTAAAGAAAGGATACACCACAAAGATGTTGTATGTAAGTTGTTTCCTTACATGTTAAGTGATGAATTTTACCAATGGTACGTCAACCTACCTTGTAATTTTATTAGGACATGGAAATACATTGAGAGTCAATTCTTAGCTAGGTTCATAATGCTAGTAGATCCTACCTTGCTATATCATCAATTTGCTTAAGTTAAAAGGTTTGATAGTGAACCTATAACTACTTTTAACGAAAAATTCCAAAAGGCTTATTCTAGGTTGCAAGCACCCTATGTGGTAGATAATTTTTCCATTGTCACTTTTTATTATATATGGTAATTGATCCATTGACTACAATGTTTGTAAAATGGAGCCTGGAAAATCCCCCTACTACCTTAACCAAAGCCTATGAAGAAGCCATTTAAGTGTGAATTTAGAAATGAAACACCTCAAAAGTGGATCATCTATAAATGACAGAAATGGATTGAATAACTATCCTATGTTTGAGTGTGAGTGGAGTTCCATTAAATCATACAATGGCTCCTAATTATTTTCCTTTAGTGGTCTAGAATGGGACATTTGAACCTCAAAATAAATTCTTTCAACCAAGAAATAATCAAGCTTTGGTACCACACCCTAGTCTAGCCATCATAGAATTACATCCTAATGGAAATTATTTCTTCACAAAGACTCAAGAGATTCAAAGAGTTAAGAATCCGGAAGAAAAAGAAGAGATTAAGGAAATCACAACTCAACTTAAAAGATTAACCATAGAGGTTACACACTTAATAAATCATAACTTTTATTCTCATAATAACAATCAAAATTTATAAGGTCAAGCATACAAGGCTCCCAGACCACCTAGACCTTGGAACACATGACCAAACAATAGAGGAGTATCCACACCTTTAGATAATGCTAATTCCTCAGAAGACAAGTCTACGTCTAAGGTGAATTTAGTTGAACTCACAATGAACAATTGGTGCAGAATCCATAATAAAAATGCTCATTCAAAAGTGGATTATCCATAGTTTAAGACTACATTAGATATTTTTCTAGCCACCGTGTATTATAATGATCATTGTGACTCTCACCCGCCCCAAGGGAATGAGTTAGTTTTGGTCAAATATGACTCCACTTTAGTCCTCAATAGTTATGAGTGTTTTGAGTCACTTGTTGTTGCTAGGAGTCATACCTATGGACAAGAAGATAGTTTAGCCACGACTTTGGAAACCTACATGTTTCCTTACCAATATGAAAATGAACCTTAGGATGAAGTTGAAAAAATTAATTCTTTTCAAAAATATCCAAAATGACACAACTACAACCTAAGGAGTAATACCAATGGTGGAAATAGATTAAAAGGGCCTTTGACCATGTCAATTCCACCAACCAACTTTAATGCTCCACCTAATGACAAATATAGTAACACTCCAGGGTTACTGAAGGTGACCTTGCAATACAACAATTCACCGAATATTTCACAAAGTGGAAAAATAGAATCCGTTGATCAAAATAATTTGACTAATTATTTGGTGAAAGAAGCCAAAAAGGTAAAAATCAGCCTATCTCTATCAGAATTGCTTAAAATGTCTATAATCAGGAAATCTTTCTTGAATACCTTGGAATAATTTCCCAAATAAATCATACTCAATAAACAGATACATGCAAAGGTCAACTCTATTAAGGAAAAAGACAAAAACATGGTTCCTATGGCAGATGTGAAGTAGCCTTTTATAAGGGAAGGATAGAATCCCCACCATTTTTGCTAACACTGAGAATATTTGGTAAAAATCATCACAATTTCCTGGTAGATTCTAGAGCATCTACAAATGTGATGCCTTTGTCCATATGTCAGAATCTAAGTTTAACCTCGAAAAACTCCCTAAAGTTACTCAATTGGATAAAACCAAGGTAAATGTAGTTGGGGAGTTAAGTAACATCCATATGTAATTAGAATCAACCACCAAGATTCAATACTATATTGATATCCAAGTGGTCAAGATACCAGACACTTACAGGATGTTATTGAGCAAGGATTGGTCAAATACTTTGAATGGATATATATCCAATGAATTCTCACATATGTGGTTACCCTGCAAAGGAGTCCCTAATCAGATCAAGATTGAGAGAGAACTGTGTATGAAACACATGATCACGAATTACAATCAGAAGAATGAAGTTCTATACATAGATATAGAACCAAGAGTATATGGAATCAAATATTCTAGAAGATAAAAGAAGTTTCCATGTGTAATGTTGAAAAAAATAATCAAATAACTCCCAGGATGGACATGTTAGTTGAATCAGACTATGATTCTTTTGATGGAGAAGACAGTCACTTAGAAAAATTCTAGAAGAATATTTCTAAAGAAGCTCGAAAGAGCAAGAAAACTAAAGATTCACTAAAAAAAAATTGTTGCAAGTTTGGTGCAAGTTACACAACTTTGCACATTTAGAAGATAGTTGTGTGATGTGCTTAGAGGTCATTCACAAAGTTGGAGATCAACATTGTCAAGAAAATATAACTCTTAACAAGTTTGGGCCTAAAACACTTGAAGATAAAACATAGGTAATGTAGACTGAAAATATTAATTTATCAGTTCTTAAGAATTCTAAACTCAAAGTTGTTGAGGATGAAACTTGGACCCTTAGGTTCGACAAGTCAAAATTGAAACAAAGAATTAGAGTTGGGGTTGAGCTCATCAGTCCCTAAGGTAAGTTGTTTCTTGTTCCCTATAGATTACAATTTCAATGTACTAACAATGAGGCATAATATGAGGCCCTCATCCATGGTTTGATGCTCACAATCAAGAAGAAAGTTAAGATTCTTAAGGTTTCTAGTAACTCAAAACTGGTGGTTAAGCAAGTTTGGAAACAATATATTTGTCATTACAAATGCTTGTCTAGCTATCGACATCGAGTGTGGGACCTGATAGAATATTTTGATGCCTGTAACATCACTCATATCCCACAAAGATTCAATCAAAGAGCAGATGCTTTGGCTACTGCTACTAGTTCTCTAGAAATGTTAGATGCTTCCAATTTGAGAAGGTTTACTATCGAGCTGGTGCAATTGTCCTCAATTCTTGATAATGTTACTAATTTGTAGGTGTTTGAAGATGACCATCATATTTTGGAGTTTATCACTAATACCAACATCTTCAAGGCACAAATAATTGAAGAAATAGATCATCTAGATGGTGAGATTCAAGATGAATAATTATCTCAAGAAAAAGATAATAATATTCTAAAGGGTACAATTGAGCTAGAAAGATTATTTGATGTGGATTAGATAATTCGGTAGAAAGACCTGCCTAAAACTGATGAGGGATAGTCTGAATTGTATAATCTTAAAATTGAGGAAGATCCAAAGAATGTGTTTATAGGGAAGATATGTACTAAGGAAAATCCGAAGAAATTTTTTATAGGGAAGGTATGTACTGAGGAAGAGTGAAGAAATATTGCTCAAGCACTCAAGGATTAAGGTGCAGGAGCACCTAATATGCAGGTTTTGCTCAAATAATGCATTTTTGCAATTTTGGAGTCCTTGTGGTATTAGGGAGTTAATAAGGTCTTTAATGACCATGATTAATGTTTTAATACCATTTTCAATCCAATTTGGGTATGGGTTTTTAGTTTGTTGTAGTTTTCAAAAAAATTGTCAAAGTTGTTATTTTGCGTGTCATACATTTTGAGCAACTTGGAAAAATGGTGAAAAATATTAATGCAAGTGGGGAAACTTATTTGTAATGGAAGGAAAAGCTTGTAATTAGCATGATTCATGCTTGCATGGTTGGGTATTGTATATTGGAAGATATTTTTGGTGTTTAAGTAAGAATTTGAAGAAGTTTTCTTTGTTTTTTTCCTATGTAGCAGCAAGTTCCTTGCACTTGTACGACTTGTACGGCCCTGCCCATGGAATGAAATCAATTGAATGTTGAATTAATTTGTTTCTTATTTCTTTTGGTGTTGGTTTCATGCATTTTTATGGAGATATGAGAAAGATATTGAGATTTTACCAAAAACTACCCAAACCCTAGCTAGGTTGACAGTGAGGTGAAAAAATGTGATAACTTTGTTTTGGCCATTCGAAATTCCTGTAAACTTGTCCAAAAATCTGTCTTGATCTATATTTTGATAAGGCTTTGGTTTTATGCTAAGTCACCAGATTCGGCACATTTAATCCTTGAAATTCGAAAATCAGTGAACTTTAAAATAAAAATAAAAATTTGTTAATATTCGCCCTAAATTTGTACAAAAAAATTGCTAGGGTTTTTTTATTAAAATACAATTTTATAAAGCTTGTATTGAGCTATGGGATGTGGGAAGCAACTCTCAGCGACTTTAAATGAGTGATAGAAAAAGTGTTAGGGTTACTATTCACTGTGGAAACACCTCTGTGCAATCTCGAATCGGCATTTTGTATGGGTTCCTCTGAGTGGGCTTGACTCTACATTTTTTGTTGTGCATACGAACTCCTGTCCTCCCTTCAATCCGCAATCAAGCTGAGGTTACCACATCTTTTTCAAACCTAGCAGGATTGCAAGCCAATGGAGAGTAGTAAAATCTTCAATTGAGCCATTTTGTATTTTTCTATTCATAAACAATAAACATGGGAGAGCAGTTCCAACTTTTTTTTTCATGAAATGCCTTTAAAAAAAATTAAGTTTTATTTTTATTTAATCATTTACTTTTTCAAATAAAATTTAATTTATTTATATTTTATGTTTTAAATCATGTTGATATTTGTTATTTTAGTTTATTTTTTATTCATAATGTTAAATCTAATATTTTAAAATAAACAAATTAAAATTTTATTATAATATATATTATTTAATAAATAATTTTACTTATTTATTATTTATATATTAATAATATTTAAAATTTAAATTATATTTTAAAACACATTTATTATTTATTTTCCTTTGTGTTTAGATTTATTAATATATTTAAACATATTAGTGTATTGATATTATTTTTTACTTATTTAAAGTTTATTATTTATATTTTAAAAAAATCAAAATTATATAAAGCAAACTTAATCCTATTTTTTTACTTTTCAAATTTTTTCCTTGTCGAACTTCATCCAAATTTCAATGTTTCCAAAATCGAATTCAAATTCAAACCTGGTGACTTAGGTTTTATGTCTTCAAATGCCCACGTTTAGGAGGAACCTTCACTAGTCTGCTTCAAGAAAGCACAAAAAGGGGTTCCTAACTCTATAGCAGTCCATCTTTTACCTATTTCATACGAAGTAACACTATCCCATTTTTAGATATGTGTATTCAGAACCAAAAGGGTATTCCAAACAAGTCTTGCATTTCTAATAGCAGGTCTACAATGAAAGTTATGACCAAAAAACCTAAATTTTTACCCCCATGTTTTAGGTTTTAAGAGCAAGTTGTCAAGAATGCACATTTTTTCCATTTGGATTAAAACCTTGTTTAAGATGTGTTTAGTTTATCTGCATCAAATTGGTATTAGAGCATAGGTTGGATCAGAACAAGGGAAATGTTGAAGTGAGAAGAAGAAAAAATTCCTCCAAAAGGAAATCTAGTTGCCAGAGAAATGAATGAATTGAAGGAGAAACATGCAAGAGAGATAAGAGAGATAAAAGAATTGATAGAAGGCCTTCAATCCAAAAATTTTGTAGTTGAAACCAATCAAAGGAGAGGTGTGGTCACAGGTGATATGAGTGACCAAGAAGAAGAAGGGAAAGAGGAAATTTCCCAAGGGTTTGAGGAAGAGATGGAACCTGATGAATTGAGGATGGCAAGGCTATTGAAGGCAGTCAAGGGAGAAGGTCCTAAAATCAAGATGGATTTACCAGTGTATGGAGGGAAATTGTATGGTGAAGAGCTCCTAGATTGGATAGGAGCAATGGATAACTACTTTGAGTAGTAAGAGGTACCAAAGGAACAAAAGGTGAAGGGCCATGCTTTGCTTTGGTGGGATTTTGTACAACATGAAAGGAGAAAGAAAGGACAGTCTAAGATCACCTCTTGGGATATTATGGTGGCTAAGCTCAAGAGTAAATTCCTACCTAATGAATACTCCATCAAGTTGTTCAAAAAGCTCTAAAACCTCAAGCAAAAGGATATGGATGTGCAAAGTTATACAAAGGAGTTCTACAAATTGACTATAAGGGCAGGTCATGTAGAAGATGATGAGGAAAAAGTGGCAAGATATCTCAATGGTTTGAGATACAATATTCAAGATGAACTAAGTCTCACCACTCTAAGGATGATGGAAGAATGTTATCGATTGGCCATCAATGCTAAAGACAAAATAAAGACAAGGAAAGAGAAGCAAGATATAGGTAGAGGAAGGAATTCTAGAGGAAGAGGGGCATTTGTTGATTTAGGTCAGTCACATGAGAGTCAAGGAGAGGCAAGTAGAGTCCAAGAACAAGCTGCAAATTCAAGACATGGATTTAGAAGAGGTAGATCAGATTCTAGGGGAAGATTTGGAAGCCCAAGAGGAGGATCAAGTGGATTTACAAGGAAATGTTACAAGTGCAATAAATTAGCAAGCCATCAAGCATGGCAATGCACTAAAAATCAGTCCACTACTTCATTTGGAGGAGGAAGAAGAAATCGATTTGCACAAGGAGAGGACAATGAGAGTGTAAACTCTCCATCACAAAATGTTGATCTAGAAGTTGGTGAGTCACTCATGGTGAGGAGAACATTGATCAAAGCTCCTATGGAGAAGGAAACCCCACAAAAGAATTATCTCTTTAGGACTACATGTAAATCCAAAGGTAAAGTTTGTAAAGTTGTTGTTGATTCAGGTAGCACTGATAACATGGTTTCTCTTGAAATGGTAGATAAGTTAAAACTAGAAAGAATAACACATACTACTCCTTACAAAGTCTCTTGTTTAAATAAGGGTCAACATGTTTTGGTGAATGAACGAAGTTGGGTAGATTTCCACATAGGGGGTTATAAGGATAAGGTTTTATGTGACATAATACCAATGGATTTTTGCCATCTACTTTTGGGAAGGCCTTGGCAATATGATAGGAATGCCAAATATGATGGTAGAAAAAATGCATATGTTGTAGAAAAAGATGGAGTTTCCTACACCCTTACACCATTGAAAGATGAAAGCCAAAACCTACAAGTGGAGTCTAGAGTGATGTCAATGGATACAAAGGAGTTTTTAAAACCTATAAAAGAGGAAGAGGTAGGCAATACAATGGTGAGTAAGCATAGGACTATTCTGACATCAACAAATATTGAAGAGTTTCCTTGGGAAGTTTAGGAGGTATTGAAGGATCATGTGGACATAGTGGTGAATTAACTTTCTAACTTTTTACTTCCAAGGAGAGGTGTTAGTCACTATATGGCTTTTGCGCTAAGGGCTGGTATGTCATATATAGTAGCCTATGACATACAAATTGAAGAATGTAATGTGTCTAAAAAAAGAGGTGTTGTCAACACAGATGATGCACTTGTTTGGAGGGTTGCAAATGACAGGAATTTGGATGCTAAAGGTAAGAGGATTTTTGTGAAGGAGATTGTAGAGTTGAGCAAGCAATTATTGAGGGAAAAGGGAAGTATAGAGAAGCATAATGATCAAATTGAGTTGCATATGGAAGATGGAAAATTAGACAAGTATCCACTACAAGTGGAGAAGCAAAAGAAAGTTTCATATGTCAGTGAGTGTAATGATTAAGGTACCAAGGTTAGTTATGATTTACTTCTTTTAGAAGAGGGTAGTAACACTGGCCAAAAACCCATACTTGATGACATGATGGTTAGAAACAAAGAGAGAAAACAAAGTGCTCTTGATGATATTGCAAATTTGAGAGGTGAGCAACCTAAGGTGAAAATGAAACAAGCCATTGAAGGAGAGAAAGGTCATGATGCAGGTTCACATGGAGGTTCAGATGTTGAGTGGTTCAAAGGTCTTCCACCAAGCTAGACTTTGGGGTTGGGATGCATCTTGGACATGAAGGAGCTCAAGAGGACAAGAAATTAAGTCTATTTTTAGTCTTTAGTACAGTCAGAGAATATGTCTCATGAAGGTGTTACTTGGATGTTTGTAGATTATATCCCTACGCATGGTTTACTATTGTAGGTACTAACTCAAGAGGAGATTGAGTTCTTTTCTTCCCCGGGAGTATGGTGCAGGAGCACCTAATATGCAATTTTTGCTCAAATAATGCATTTTTGCAATTTTGGAGTTATTGTGGTCTTAGGGGGTTAATAAGGTCTTTAATGACCATGATTAATGTTTTAATAACATTTTCAATCAATTTTGGGCATGTTTTTTTAGTTTGTTGCATTTTTCAAAAAATTGTCAAAGTTATTTTGGGTGTCATGCATTTTGAGCAACTTGGCAAAATGGTGAAAAATCATTAATGTAAGTGGGAAAAATAATTTGTAATGGATGGAAAAGATTTTAATAAGCATGATTCATGCTTGCATGGTCAGGTATTGTAGATTGGAAGAGGTTTTTGGTGTTTGAGAAAGAATTTGAAGAAGTTTTCTTTGTTTTTTTCCTCTATAGCAGCAAGTTCCTTGCACTTGTATGACCTGTATGACCCTGCCCATGGAATGAAATCAATTTCATGTTGAATTAATTTTTTTCTTATTTCTTTTGGCATTGGTTTCATGCATTTTTATGGAGATATGAGAAAGATATTTCAAGATTTTACCAAAAACTACCCAAACCCTATTTGGGTTGACAGTGAGATGAGAAAAATGTGATAACTTTGTTTTTGACCATTCAAAATTCTTGTAAACTTGTCCAAAAAAAAATTTTGATATATATTTTGATTAAGCTTTGGTTTTATGTCTTCAAATTCTCATTTTTGTGGGGAATCTTCACCAGTCTACTTCAAGAAAGCACAAAAAAAGTGTTTCTAACTTTGTAATAGTCCATTTTTTTATGTATTATGTACAAAGTAACCCTAGCCCATTTTTAGATATGCATAGTAAGAGTCAAAAGGGTATTCCAAATAGGCCTAACATTTCTAATAGTGGGTGTAGAAGTAAATTTATGACCAAAAATCCTAAATTGTTGCCCCCATGTTTTAGGTTTTAAGAGCAAGTTGTCAAGAATGAACAAGAATGCACATTTTCGCCATTTGGATTGAAAACCTATTTGTGATGTGTTTAGTTTGTCTACAACAAATTATTGGAAATTTATAGCATAGGCATATGAAGATTTGAAGATATACGACACTTTCATTATTATTCATACAATTTCATTAAAGACTAATGTAAACCTTTTTGGTAGAAACAACGGCCTATAAATGAAATTCTAGAACCCCTAATTCAAAAAGAAGTAAAAATCTCCTCTTAGCCTAGATAATCTTTCTCATCAACCATTCTACTTGGGTGGGAAATTTTTTGCCCGTCAAAAAGAAGAATGGAGACATTCAGCTATGTGATCTCTAAAATCTTAACAAGACATCTAAAAAGGATAACTATCCGTTACCTTCATTGGAAGAAGTGCTACAAATTGTTAATGGTTCAAAGATGATGTCCTTCCTTGATGGATTCTCTAGGTATAACTAGGTAATGGTTGCAAAGGAAGATATGACGAAGATAGTGTTCACTACAAAGTAGGGAACTTTCACTTACAGAAGGATGTCGTTTGGACTAATAAATGTTGGAGCCACACTCCAAAGAGCTATGGATTATGCCTTACGAGAATTGGTAAAAAAATGCATTATTATATACATGGACGACCTCACGTTGTTTTCTGAGAAGATAGGAGATCATGTTCATGATCTTAGAGCAATATTACAGAAGTGTGAAACATACAAAGTTTCACTAAATCCTAAGAAATGCATTTTCGGGTTGACTGAAAGAAAATTGCTAGGACACATTATTTTTGAAAGAGGTATTTCAATAGACCCAGATCGAGTGAGTGCCTTACTCAAGCTATGGCCCCTGAGAGGTAAGAAAGAACTAAAGTCATACTTTGGAAAGATCAATTTCATCTAGAAGTTTATCATAGGATTTGTTGAGATAGTGAAACCACTCAATGATATGTTGAATAAAGATACAAAATTTGAGTGGTTGAATGAGACTAAGCTCTCCTTTGAGAATATGAAAGCTACAATTGCAAAAGAACTGGTTCTAGTAATTTTGAATTATGTTAAACTATTTTATATTTACTCTTGCTTCTATTCACACATGCACAAATGCACTGACACAGAGGGGCGAGAATAAAGAGGAAAATCAATTGCTTTCATGAGTGCTCCTTTTAAAGAGGTGAAGCTTAGATATATGGATATTGAAAAACAAGGTTTTTCTTTGGTTAAGGTAGTGAGAAAATTATAACACTACATTCTCAGAAGTATAGTTAAGACAATGCAATAATAAAGATGTTGATACAAAGTGAGCTCAGAGAAATGAGAGATAAATGGGTCATGATTTTTCAAGAGTTTGATTTAGAAATCATACCCATGAAGTTAGTTTGTGGGAAAGCCTTAGTTAAATCCATTGCTAAGGTTGATCTACAAATTTCTAGCCAATAGTATATTCTAGACATAGAAGACCAAGATGATTGGTATTCAAATAAATGGTATTGTTTGGTTAGAAAAAATTGCCCAAACCATATGCAAAGGAATCAAAGAAGAGCCCTAAAAATTAAAGCCCAGAGCTATATGATTCAAGGAGGGGTTTTGTTCAAGAGAAATCATGAAAGGATTTATTTGAGATGTTTAAATAAGAGAGAAGTGAGTGAAGTGTTGCAGGAACTAGATGATAAATTTGGCACAACTCATGGAGCACCTTTGGCTATTGTACACCTTATTCTGAGAGTTGGGTACTACTGGCCGACTATTTTGAAAGACACATATGAGCACATAAAGCACTATTACACATGTCAAATTGTTGTGGATAAGGAATATTTAATGCACAACCATTTCATCCTGTGATGGAGATACACCCTTTTTCACAATGGGGGTTAGACTTCATTGGAAAAATTAACCTATCATCATAAGTAGGCCACAAGTTTGTGCTAACTACAACTAATTATTGCACCAAGCGGATTGAAGTGTGTCATAGTAAACAATGCACCACAAAGGTGGTAATTAAATTCTTGGAGGAAAATTTTATTACCAAGTTTGGAGTACCATATGCTTTGGTATGTGATAATGGCCCCACTTTTTTCTCATTAAAATTTTCTAATTGGGAATTTGAATATGATATAACATTGAAATTTCCATCTAATTATTGCCTGCAAGGAAATGGATTAGCAAAATCATCGAACAAGACCCTGATGGATATAGTTAGAATGCTAATTGAAAATAATCCTAGAGAATGGAATTCCCTTTGGGTAGAATGTACTAGGATGAAATCTACATTGGGGAATTCCCCTTGCCACTTAGTCTATAAAATAGATCCTATATTGCTTATAAATCTGATGATTCCTACTTGGAAATTTGCTCAAGAGTATATTGGATTAGATAACCTAACTAAAGCTCGGTTGTTACAACTAATGCATTTAGATGAAAAGAATACTAGAGCAATAGATCATTTTACCACACACCAATCTATGGTAAAACATTAGTTTGACAAATGGGCTAGATTGAAAATTTTCATAATATCAGATTTAGTCCTATATTGGGAAAAAACCCATGAGCGTAAGGGTGAACATGGTAAGTTCGACAAGTTATGGAATAGTCCTTACCAAGTATCTAAAACCTTAGGAAATAGAATTTACAGGCTCAAAACTCTAACCAAAGAGGATGTTTCGTTGCCCGTCAATGGGAAATTCTTGAAGCATTATTTTGA
>VDFB02168118.1:61877613-61902613 GCA_007258455.2 Sequoia sempervirens
TGTCAGGAGAGGGGACCTAAAAAGTGTCAATTTACCTCGGTTGAGTTTTAGATTTATGATGACAAATGATGAAGGCTGGTTTGGTTGCCTTAGCACTTATTTTGGAACTGAGGTTAGTCAAATAAAAGATACCATAGATAAGGGGTCCAGGAATATTCTGGAAGACCTCCTAAGTTTTCTTCATGCACATAGATCTCCTTCAAGGATAAATGATTTAGCACCTTATTTTCAAGAGAAATGCTTCCATTTTATCTCAACATTGATTGTTGAGATTGGAGAACATCTTGCACATATTTCAGAAGCTCTCTATCAAGAAATGAAAAATGAGGAGAATCCAGAAAAAATGAACAAGGAGACACTAGAATCGACAGTTATAGTGGAAAGGGCACTTGTCTTAGGAAGGCTTTTAGTTGCTCTTAGTTTTCATTCAACTTCCCTTCCACTAGTTCTTGGCTCGTCTCAGCTTTGGTTTGTCGAGAACAAAGCTTTAGTTTTGAGAAAGGGTCTTCAACTTCCAGATATTCTAGTACTAATTTTGATTACCCTCTTCTAGACAGTTCTGGAAGACAAATACTAATGATAGGGGTTGGTTTGAAGCCTGAATCATAGGATAAAAATAATAGCACCATATTGAATAAACTAAGAAGAACTATGCACAATCTTTATATCAGAGCTCATAACATGTGGACTCACAAGAGATTTAAGGGAGGATGATTCTTTATCCATGACAACTCCTTTGAAGGCTGTATTCTCATTTGCATTGCATATTTTGTTTGTTGTGGCTTATGGAGTTGGTTTCATTTCCATGATTCATCTAATCACTAATCTCTTCTTGCAGTTTTCATGAGATTTCTTCTAGTTTTTATTTACATCATCATGGTTTATATTTGATATAATAATCGAATGAGAATAAAGAATCTAGAGTAAAGAGCTAGAGTAAAGAGCTACATTTGATTCTTTCAGTCACTTCAAACTCTTTATTGCCCAATAAATGGAAAAGACTAACATGTGCCCTTTCAACCCTTCAAGTCCATATTAATCATGGAGATGTAATATGTAAGTATGCAGAAAAGTATCAAAGGGGAGCCAAAAAGTTAGAGATTTTCATATGGCCTATGAATCAGCTCTTGTTGTTGGCATCATTTGGGAACTCCTATTTTTGGGAATTTAGTAAGAGTTCTCAAACAAAGTAGGATGACATATACTATACAACTAACATTTAAATGGAATTTGAAGCATGATTTTATTTAATTTTTAATTTGCTTCCTTAAGGTAGCCTCATAAAATGCCATTTTTCTGATTGTATATCAAACTGCCTACTACTTCTTTTCTTTTACTGCTACAAGTCACAATTTTAATGTTGTATGCTTGCTCCGTCTCTTGTAGTTTTTTGTTCCATGATTTCAAGGCTTACCATTTATTAGTCTGTGATTTGTAGGGTTGGGAAGAAACTAAATTGAAACAAGAGCATGAGGGTGGAGGTCAACTAGAGTTAAGGTTGGTAAATGCCTTGAAGCCATACTTACATCTCTGGCAAGTTACAAAGACGTTAAAACCCATTTGTAAAATTAACTACTAGTGAGGGCTGGCTTGTCAAGAGAGGGGACCTAAAAAGTGTCAATTTACCTGGGTTAAGTTTTAGATTTATGATGACAAATGATGAAGACTGGTTTGGTCACCTTAACGCTTATTTTGGAACTGAGGTTAGTCAAATAAAAGATATCATAGATGAGGGGTCCAAGAATATTCTGGAAGACCTCCTAAGTTTACTTCATGCACATAAATCTCCTTCAAGGATAAATGATTTAGCACCTTATTTGCAAGAGAAATGCTTCCATTTTATCTCAACAGTGATTGTTGAGATTGAAGAACATCTTGCACATCTTTCAGAAGCTCTCTATCAAGAAATGAAAAATGAGGAGATGCTAGAAAAAATGAACAAGGAGACACTAGAACTGACAGTTATAGTGGAAAGGGCACTTTTCTTAGGAAGGCTTTTAGTTGCTCTCAATTTTCATTCAACTTCCCTTCCACTAGTTTTTGGCTTGTCTCAGCTCTGGTTTGTCGAGAACAAAGCTTCAGTTTGAGGGAAAGGATCTTCAACTTTCAGATACTCTAGTACTGAATTTGATTACCCTCTTCTAGACAGTTTGGAAGATAAAATACTAATGAGAGGGGTTGGTTTGAAGCCTGAATCATAGGATAAAAATAATAGTACCAAATTGAATAAACTGAGAAGAACTATGCACAATCTTTGTATTAGAGCTCATAGCATGTGGATATTGTGGATAACTAAAGAGCTTTCAGGCATTCTCACAAGAGATCTAAGGGAGGATGATTCTTTATCCATGACAACTCCTTTGAAGGCCTGTATTCTCATTTGCATTGCATATTTTGTTTGCTATGGCTTATGGAGTTGGTTTCATTTCCATGACTCATCTAATCAATGATCTCTTCTTGTAGTTTTCATGAGATTTCTTCTAGTTCTGACTCAAGTCATCATGGTTTATATCTGGATATATTAATAACCGAATGAGAATAAAGCATCTAGAGTAAAGAGCTACATTTGATTCTTTCAGTCACTTCAAACTCTTTATTTCCCAATAAATGGAAAAGACTAACCTGTGCCCTTTCAACCCTTCTAGTCCATATTAATCATGGAGATGTAATCTGTAAGTATGCAGAAAAGTATCAAAGGTGAGCCAAAAAGTTAGAGATTTTCATAGGGCCTATGAATCAGCTCTTGTTGTTGGCATCATTTGGGAACTATTTTTGGGAATTTAGTAAGAGTTCTCAAACAAAGTAGGATGACATCGACTATACAACTAAACTACTATTCCACTGCACTGTAAAAATTAAACCCATACCATCCCTACACTCCTTTCATTGTACTCTACATGGTTGATATAAGAAGAGCCACTTTTCACTTTATTATTGTTCATCCTTTTTCTTTACGTGCTACTTTGTTTTTTACACTCAACTTCAAAAGTGATTTGCATGCCCCCTCAGAAAGTGGAAGCTAATTTTAAGAGTTCAAATTCTAAAATTTGTATAGACAACTCAATCTACATGTCCCTTAATATCATTTTTATAGATAAAAGTAAATTCTCCTATGAACTATGCAATTTGATAGTGGAAACTTCAAAAAGAAAAGATCACTTTTAACATCTCATAACGGAAAAGAAAAGAATAAACAGACCTTGATTCCAAGTTCTCTATATAAATCCTTAACTTTTGCAACATAAGATGGATCTGCTTTTCCATAATTAGCCTAAAAAAGAAGATAATCACTATTAGTCAACAAGCAGCTAGTAAAATTATTAAAAAGAATGGATCATATGGATCATATGGCCTGACTGTGTACAGATTTGAAAAAATTAAATGAAACCATGGAAAGTGACTTACCACAAGATTATGCAATTGTTCGATGCAAAAAATGGGCAGGTTGCAATCCAAAATCTGGCGTGCTTTACTTCTCCATTTTGGTGGGCTACCTTGAAAATAAGGTTTTGACTCACTGCTCTATTTTGGCAGGCTACATTGAAAATAAGGTCTTCATGGAGGTTTTAGAGTATGTTTATTAAAATGAAAATTATGCTTATTAAAAAAAATTGGTCCTTTTTCCTCTTAGATTATTTGGTTGTTTATTCTTATTTTTTGTTTTTTCTCTTCCTTTTGCTTATTTTTTTATTTTTCAAGGTTTTTGGGTTTTAGTTTTTTAGGTTCTCTTATGGTTTTCGTTAATTTTTATAATTTGGTGGTTTTTCGTCAATTTAGAAGAAACTTTGGTGTTCATATGATGACACCACAAAAAAAAAATTATTCCACAAAAAATATTTATTAGTAATTTTATTTGTAATATTTTATTATTAATTATGGCGGGCTACGATTGAAAATAAGGTCTTGATGAAGGTTTTAGAGTATGTTTATTAAAATGAAAATTATGGCCAAGATCTTAATAATGAGCACATTTATTTAGTTATTTATTTAGTCATTTAGTTGTGTTGTGATTTTACCCGATGACCAAATTAGTCACTTATAAATGACCAAATTAGTCATTTATTTTCCAAATACTACTAGTGTTAGTCACATGACTAAAATTTGTAGTCATGTGACTAAAAGTTTTAGTCACGTAGTCATTTATTTGCCAAATTCTACTAGTGTCTACCTTGCCACTAGATGATATCCCATATGGCTAAAAAAATAGCTTACGTTATATTTCCATAGGTACATGGAAGGGTTATTTTGCTATGGGGAAGAATAATATGAGCATGAATCCTATAGCAGATGTAACATGAAAAACATGAATTTCTTAGCAAGTTTATGAGGAATCAATAGTTGGTTACTTGCATCAACTATGTCCTTTACATATTTTTTCAAAACAACAACATTTGCCACATTCTCATTACTATGGCTTTGTAAAGACTAAAAACTAAAGAATTGTTAAATTCAGATCAATGAATAGAGGTCACTGATTTTTGGCATCCTAGTGGTGATCCTCCTGATTGTTAGGATTATCATTATGAGTGAACCATGATGATGTTTATTTCAATAGATTAAATTTTATCTTCTTTTTGAGTAGACATGGTAATCTCTTTGCATTTTGTTTACATTTCCCTGATTATTGTTTTCCATCCATTGCTTGTCATTTTATTAGTTTGAAACTGAGGGTTATTATTTCAAACCATGTTATCAAAAATGTTGTACTACACATAGTAGTAGTATACTTACATTGCGACTGAATGACAAACTGAAAGTGTAAATGGAATTCAATTACATGGGTTTCAAATGGAAAAAACATCTAGACCCTACTGACCTTGTCCAAGAATTAGAAAACATCAAATGGCAAGAGGGAGAATCTAATATGGAGCTCAGCCATAAGTTGGCAATTGCCTTAGCCCACATCCCAGGAGATTTAAGACCTGATCAACCTTCTTGTATTGACATGTATCTTGGAGCCTACAATTTTACCTGAGGCTCAAGTTTTATATGAGAGGACTTCGATCTTTTGAGCATGCAAAAAACATACTTGTTTATTGATTATATTGAGAGATTTAAGAGGGATATGATTGCAAAATCATTATCCTCAGATGCAGAAGTGGCTAGTAATGAACAAGCTATTGTAGGTAGCAGGGACGTAGATGATTCATGTGATTCAAGCACAATGTTAAGTGATGATTGTGTGTGTAGGAGGGTAGAGGAAGGTGTTGATGCAATGCATGATAGTGATATAGATGAAAATAGTAGTATTTGCACCTACATTCAATTAGATTAGTTATCAACAGATGAGGAAAATGAGGAAATCAATGATTATTCCCAATTTAGTGAACAAAGGTATGACCTTGCTATTTGTTGTAGTATTGTGGACTGCCAGGAAGGTATGTATGCAAATAAAAAATTGAATAACTCATCTCATGTAGTTGATTGTATAGAGCATACATACATTGATGATACAAATAATGATGAAGGGGTGAATAAAGGAACAATGTCCTCTATGAAGAGCATGCAAGTCCATTAGCTGGAATAATTCATGATTATCATTGGTGCATAGATAATCCTCTTTTTGAAAGTGATTTAGAGTTTAATGGGTTTGAAGAGCTATCAACTTGAAAAGGGAGAAGCAAATTCCATATTACCAATATGACCCTGCTGCCTATGGAAACCAAGTGGACAAAGAGGGGTATGTACACAATGGTGAAGAGCTCACTCATTTAGTTCTTAAGGCTGGTTATGTAGAGTATATGCATGTAAATGATATTAAGAATGAGCAAGAGGTTGATCTCTTATTTGGTATATTTTCTTCTTTTATCCCTAGTGATGACATTGAAGCCATTAAAATCTATTTGTATGAGGATGATGTAGATGTGGTTGTACTAGATGATAGGGTTGTAGAGATAAATAATGGTGCAACCAATGGGGTTCAAATTGAAGACATTTCATATGAGAGTTGTGATTATGAGGAGCATGTGGGTGTGTGTGAGACCCCATCTCAACCATGCAAGAGTCACTTTCATTCTCATGTAGATTACGCTTCAACTAGAATTCATGGAGGCACTACTACAATTACCAGGGATGTTGAGGTAACAGTTTCCAACTATGACTTGACTATGTCACAGATACCTTTTAAGAGCTTTGTTTGGGACAATTATCTTCTATTGATGTGGATTGTGTTGAGAGCATATATTTGAGTTCATTGGTCAAGCTTGATAACATTGAAGTTGGGTGTTCTCAAGTGGGTCAGGTTATTGATCTGCAAAGTGAGGAGGAGTAGATCATGAGTGATTTTATTGACAACAATTTTTACATAGCAGAGTGTGTCAAGGAATATAAAATAGAGAGGAAACTTGAAGAATGTGAGTCTTCACAAAAAATGCCTCAAAGTTCTAATTTGCATGTTGATGGTGTCAAGTTAGATTTGGATCAGGTTTTTGATTCAACTATAAAAACTACATTAGCATTTGATTTACCAGAATTTGAGAAACCATATGAGACAACCTAGGTTGGTGTCACATTAGAGCAAAGCAAACTCCATATTGATGCTCAAAAATTTTATTTTCTACATATATATATGTGTGTGGGTTTGAACATGTATCATTCTCCCAAAGATTTTGCAGTTGAAAGTTTCCATATGAATGAGGATGACAATGGCTCTTATTATTTATGGCTGCCATAATTTGGTGATAGTCATTCCCATTTTTAGCATGATGATAAGGATAGTTGTAGTTTGTGTGTGCATGCATGCAAGGTGTTATTAGTGGTTACCCTATTTTCTCAAGAATATTGACCATTGCATTAATGAGAAAAAAGCCATATTGGTCATAATTTGTGTGTTTCTTTTAATTAACTAATATTTTATTGAATATATGTGTGCATAAGTAATTGTTGTAGACCTCATGATGTTGAATTTGTTTATGGTTCACTTCTGGGTTTACTGTGCTAGCTCAAAATTTATGGTGTTTCTGAGTTCTCTTCCCTGAAGATTTGTGTAGGAATAGGATTCAAAATGCTAGGAATTTTAGAACATTGCAATCCTTGAAGCACAACATCAGAAAAATGGGCACAATCTCAGGAATAAAGATGTTTTTGCAGCTTACATCTGCTCAATGCTATCTCATTTCCCTCCCAAGTACTCTATTTTTGGGGCTATTTATAAACATAGAACTACAACCTCATTTTCAATAGCAACATCCCATTAACTGGTTATAAGTCCAAGTTGTACCATTCCAAACAATTATTGTATTGACATAGTAAAAAAAATTTGTTTTAAAACATGCATAACAGAAGAATAATCAAAACTCTTAGTCGATTGCATTAGGAAGAAAAATACCATCCATCTAATTGAGCTTTCATACTCCTTTTATTTATTTCACTTAAAATATAAGTTGTTACAACAAATTTATTTTGCAAAAGAGAACATCAAAGCTTCTACAATAAAGATTACTTTAATGGTATCTTTTGATGTTGCCAATAGATGCACACATTTGAATTGCCAAGTTAAGGTCATATGACCTCTAATGGCTTATGGTTTTAAATTATACTAGAGTATGCTTATGCAATTGCTTTTAACTTGATAACAACATGTGTATTCCTAATATTTTTATTGTTGGACTTCAAAAATGTGTCAAAAATTAGAATTCATTTGATGCTTATGTAAACATGTTCTGTTATTGCAAAGACCAACTTTGTTTCCTGGTGGTTTTATGACAGTTATCAGGTATATTTTACTTATCATCCTCACTATAAAGTTAGCTGCACTCTCATTATACAGTTTGAATATATGAGGCAATATACAAATCATTTTGTTTTTGGTGTAAGCTTCACTTCAATAACTTTCATTGATTAGAAAGTATCTATTTGAGTTTATATTACTCAATTTTTATGTAGAGAAAGGTGGTGATGACTCAACCAAACACTCAATTAACTGATCCAAGCAATGAAACTAGTCTTTTCCAACTCTAAATGATTTAACTTAAATAGGGGATCAACTTTTACAACTCTTTTATCTCAACTTGTCTTCAACCTTCACCTAAAGGCTTGTAGCCTCCTAACAAAACTTCTCTCAATAACTCAAAGAGAAGGTCATACAATGATCTATCAAACATCAATTTAGACTCACTTCAACCCAAGAAACAACATACTGAAAAATCTCAATAGGTTTCTTAAGAGCATTTTGGAGATTCACTAAACCAACCCTATTTTGGGCTACTCAATCAGCCCACTTTTACAAAGGAGCTACCTTCTAAACTTCTAATTTCTACTCAAACTCAGTGGATAGAGTCAATTTTTGTTACAAAACACCAAATTTCATCATTAGTTCACTAATCCAAGCCCTCTAAGTTGTTGCTCCATAAAACCATCATTTTTCATGCAAATCCTAAGGGTTTATTCATTCTCCACTCTCCCAAGACAATCTGTCTCAACAAATGCATTCAAAAGACTCTAAATGGTCTAGAAAAACTAAAAAATTCATCACAAGACTGGTTCCTTTATTATTTTAATAAAACCCTACTTAGGTAACTCAATTTCACATTGAAAACACCTTGTCCAACCCTAGGGAAACACTCATCTTTCCACTAAATTGTTTCCCTTGACAACCAAAACCATTATAATTTTAAACCTAACATTGTAGAAGTCAATCCACTAAGATACAACCGAAAATAGTAGGTGGATTAACTGATCCATTATTAAAACTTAAAACAAGGCCCTCATTAGCCTATTAAAGGCAGTCCAAGAAAACTATAGAGTTCTCCCTCAAATATTTATGAAAGACTCTCAAAATGGATTCCCGAGAGAGTTTAAACAAGCCTCTAGAAAATATAATAAATCCCAAAGCTCAACAGAGACTGTATAGGCCATACAGTGCTTTGGAAGTTCAAAAAATACATAAAATATAGTATTTTAGTAGAGTAAACATTGAATATTGTTTTGTAAACTTCAATACAAACTTGATTACCTCTTGCTCGAGCCTTTTCAAGAATTTTAAGCATATTTCCAACTATTACAACCATTAAATTTCTTTGGAGGAGCATTTACATTCTATTGACATGCAGATTTTGTCATATTGCACTATATTTAGTAACTCTACAAAATTGACAAAATGGACTTGCAATCAACCAAGAATGGTTTGAAAATGACCTTAATGCACCTCATACATTCCACTAAACCACTAAATGACCTTCTTACAACCATTTTACTACCTTTTAGTAACCTTTGACCTAGATATTCCCTAAAAGTTGCTTTTTGATAATTTTTTGCTTGACAACAATTACAATTTTGCAACTTTTAGAGATTGCAATTTTACATTCTTTGCAACTTTTGTCTCTTCTACCTAATTGAATCAAATATCGACCTAATTCATGTTGTTTGGTCTTAAAAGACCCCATTAACATAAAATGACCTCCATAAAGCCAAAAAGACCTAGTAAAATGCAATATGCTTCAAATTTGAAAATGGGAGCTTAGGTGCTCCCGCACCAAATTATAAAGCATTTAGTTACTAGACGCTAAACATATTTTATAGAAAAATTCAAATAAGACTAGAGTAGGTATCTTTTCGATGTTAGTGGCCATTTTCAATAGGTGAGCATGTTGGAATGTGGGTTTACCTATCTTCTATCTCAGTTTTAAGTAATCAAATTTACTAAACTTTATACCAGCAACAACATCAACTATTGGATGAAGTATAGATGAAAAATAGGGCTTGCAATAATAAATGGAAAATAAGCCAGATTATTGCAAAGCACTTGGTATGTCTACTCAACATTTTATGGAGTTATATGGACTTAAAATTTTATGTAAAATTATTCTTTGAACAAATTCAAAAACTTTAAGGACCAAATGGCTACAAGGTTTATACTTCTCCCCATCAAACCTGACAAGATGCTTAAAATTCCACCTACACAAAATTGTACAGTATGAAAATATTCAAAATGGACCATCCTATAATCTATGATAGAATGGCTTAAAGTAAAGCAATTGTGGTGGCTAACAGATGGAAAGTTGTTAACCGTAGAATGAATTTTAAAGGGAGGATGGACTGACCCTTTTATTTTAGAAAATAATAGATAGGATGCAAACACAGTTCATCATTTATTTCTTCAATGTTCCAATACACAACAAATATGGAGAACACTTGCAAGAAAATTCAATTCTATTCCAACCAAAACAAAACATAGTAGAAGGGAGACTAAACATGGATAGAGTAAAAGAAAAAAGTACAAGTCTTGAGGATTCTGCATAAAATTACCCTTGGTTTTGTATTCTTATATATTTGGTTAGAGAGACATAAGAAATTTCAAGAACTCCAGTGGAATTTGGAAAACAACAGTCAAATTGGTGACAAATCAAGTATGAAGCACAAGGTGGATTTATGCAATAAAGCTAATCAGTAAGATATCCAATCTGTTGGATCATATTGTTATCACCAATAAACCCATTTTCTTACAAAACTTATGTCATGGCCCAATTCCTGAACTATGGGATTCTAGTCAAAATGCTATAGTTTCTTTGTTTTTTTATTTTACTTTTTGTTCCCTATGCCTGACATGTTTGTTAGGTGACCTAGGATATATAGATTGACTGGGTACACTACATATATCTCATATTGTTTTTAACATAGAATCATACATTAATGAATTAAATCAACTAATGACATCATTGTAAATCAACTTATACTCAACTCATATTTTTAGATATTTATTTATGCAATCATCACATACATTACATTTTGTTCTTAAGTACAACGCAACTAAAGAAATCTGAATCTACATATAATTTACTAATATGAGAATTTAACAATCTAAAACAACTAATGTTATCTAATAACCAAACTTGTAAATTGTTGTTTTACATGTCTTCCAACTTTAAATTGTTGTTTTAACATTACGAAAAACACAATATTACTGATATAAAATCAATCATAAATCTGACTACAATACTCTAAAATATTTCTAACAATTTTACAGAGTCATCAACAAATCCAATTTTGTTTCCATTACTCTGTTGGACTTGTCATTGCACCAAAAGATTGACCTATCAATGCTCGATACAAGCTTTGGTTAAGAACCACAGGAGGTAGTTAGACCATGTCACAAAACCAAGCGCTAGTGCTGCAAGGAAGACCAAGGGCCACACCTTGCAACAATCCCCCTAGCACAAGCGTGGGGTTTGAACCTGTGACCAACTTTGATACCAATTGTTGGACTTTTCGTTGCACCAAAAGATCGACCTGTCAATTCCTGATACAAGCTTCGGTTAAGAACCACAAGAGGTGGTTAGACCATGTCACAAACCCAAGCGATAGTGCTAACATACTCAATAAACCATATTGTGTTGTAATTTGTCACACATATCTTGCATATATTACATTAGGAGAGTATGCATTTTTATCAATATAAATAATTTCAACCAAATAAATTGTATTCCAATATACCTGATAGATTTTAGGAAGGAAGTAAAGTTCATAAAGTAGCATCACTTGCAAGTTCTTGGGAGAAATGACATCATTGAGTCGACCATATTATTTTTAGAAAGTTCCTCTGATCTTGGTGAGTGTTGTTTTTACCAAGTTGGTGAATACCAAGGAGCTTATAAGGTAATTTACTTGTGAAATTTTTATCAAAATTATATAATAATTAGATAAGAACCCTTTTCTATTGAATAATTAACTAAAAATTTGAAAATTTGAGATATTTGCATTTGATATACTTATATTTGTGTTTCTTTATAGGTTTCTAAAGGACTTCTGCAAAATTTTGGACCTGACAGGGTTCTTGATACCCTAATCACTAAGGTTTACAAGTTTCTGAAGCTAAAATGTGCTAATTGAAATCCTATCAAAAGACTTTTTTCCTTTATATCTTTTATTATTCAAACATATAGCCAATTTATGTTTGCATGTATTCTTCCATTACAAGCTGGTTTTACTGACATTGGTGTCAGTGCAACATATTATGGACTAAAACCTATTGTGGAGTTCATGACATTCAATTTTGCTATGTAGGTTGGTGTTTTTACTACTCTTTAAATGTTTGTCTTTTGGTTCTGAATGCTATTTTGTTTGTCACAAAATTTTGTACTCTGGTTTTGTTTATTCAAGTTTCATTTATAATATTTTGTTCACTAGGTAGAGTAATGATGTGATCTACATCATTGTTGTGCCTTTCCTATTGTGTCCATGTTACCATGGGAGTAAGTCCACAACTAGAAAATTGGTTGCATGCCTTTATCCATAGGAGTTATTACTTACCACCTTATAATATCAAATATCCTTATATTGAATTACATTAGCAATATAATAAAATAATGGAAATTATCTTTGAACTTGGATGAGATTCAACTGTTCCACCTAGTACCTCAGTGACTTGTTTTCAATTTATTTTCTCTTTGGAGAATGAATACATCCGACTTACTCCTTTTCTATATTCCTAATTTTGAAATGTTTGTCCTGGGCTAAGACAATAAATCTGAATAAATTGTTGTAGTTCTATCTTATTAATCCTATCATTATACAATGGATGCACAATTCCATATATTATATATATATATATATATATGCATTTCAGACATGTCTATTTTTTGTCTAGCCAGTTTCAAACTTTCAAGTCTGTATAACATTGTATTTTAGTATTTTGTAATAGATGGTAAACATTTTTCCTATTCAATCATGGTCCACTGATAGGTGTCACTTCTTTTGATGCCTTTAGCCTTTTATCATTGTATTGGGGGAACCAGGTTTTATGTTGGCATGATAGCCTTCTATTATGCCGATATTTTTATTGTGAGCTGCTTTCATTGGTCTATTGGTGGAACTATGAGGGGAGTTCCCCCGATGTAGTAGTGTTAGGCTGAAAGTGTGACATGAACAAGTGAGCTGCTTTCATCAGTCTATCAGTGGAGCTATGACGAGAGTTCCCCCAATGTAGTAATGTTAGGTTGATAGTGTCACTATCAGCCTAACATTATTACATTGGGGGAACTCCCCTCATAGCTCCAGTGATAGACTAATGAAAGCATATCAACAACACTAGAACATATCGGCGGAAGATAACACAATGTCCCACCGATGGGGCAATAGCATGCTTAACCATGATAGAAATATAATAATCAAGTTAGTTAATTGGTCAGCTAGGTTTGTTGATTAATGTTTTTGACAGATTTGTGGATGCTCAACTGCTGTGCAAGCTCTTTGATAATATGACAATGATTTGATTCAAATATTCATATGGATCAAAGACTTTTTCAAAATGCTCCCCAAATTTTTGGAAGGAATGATGGATTTATAGATTTAGAGGTGAAAATATGAATGTCCAAGATTGATTTAATTGGTTTTGAGGATAAAGATATGATTTATAATTAACTATGATTGACTATTCAACTCAATTGATTGATCTGTCAACTAGCTTAATTGACCAGTCAACTAATTTGATTGAGAGTTAACTTGACAGCTAATTAGTAAATTTGATTGATGAGTGAAAGATGGAATTAACTTAATTGACATGAGTGAAATGTGAGATTGACTTATTTGTTAATTGAATTTAATCCAAAAGAGTAGTCTCTTTTGAGCTCATGCTATAGGGCTCTTAAGGTACAAATAAAAGCTAGACTTGGTAGCTGATTTTTTGCCACTCAAAAAATCATGAAAATGAGGTGCGCCATGGAGTTTTGTATGGTTTCAGAAGCCTTAAATTGGACCTCATGAGGGGTGCTTCCCCTAGACCCCCACAAGGGGAACTGCCCCTTGACCTCATTGGGGGCGTTGCCCCCAGATCCCCACTAGGGGTGCTGCCCCTCAACCCTGCTAGGGGTGTTTCCCCCAGACCCCCATGAGGGGTGTTTCCCCTCGAACCCACTAGAGGTGTTTCCCCCATACCCCCACAAGGGGCGCTACCCCTCAACCCATTTATTTCATTGGTTAGTGATTAATATATCAAATGACCGTGGCTATTAGTGTAACTTATTTTTGGTTGATTTTGGAAAATTGGTACAACATAAAACTTGACTTATAAAATTATTAAGTTGCATAGACCACATTATTAAGTTCTAGATTTGTAGCCACTCCCTGTATCCACATTAAGAAAACCTTCATATGAAGCTTTGTATCAGGAGTTCAGGCACTTCAATCCTATTCAAACCCAGGTATTTACAGTCCTTTTTAATCAATTTTTCACAAACTTATGAATGGTTTTTCCCATCTTTGGAAAATGAGTGAGCTCTCCAATCTCCTAGGTTGAAAATCATAATACCAATCCCAAGCTAAATCTTTCTTCTCAATTTTGGTCAATATTTCATTTGGAATGCCTTTAAATTTTCGGAGTGGAGTTTGAACACTCCACATGTGCTTTCCAACCATATTACATAGGTTAAGTGTCTTCTCTATTAATTGAGCCCATCCTCTTTTTAGGAAAATCTCAAAAAGTGCTCTAAGGAGGTGACCTACACTCTACAACACATAACCAAGGAAAAAAATGTATTTAGAACTACATAGCGTGCATCATCCAATAGCTTCCATAAAAAATTGTAAATTCCTTCTATCTAGCAAAGGTGAATGATTTGGAGAAGATAGGACTTAAGGATGGGTTGTATGGTTAGAAATAGAAGCAAGAGGGTGGACATGCACAACATCCTCAGGGCTAAATTTAGATTTTCGTGGACAACACAAAATTATTAGGTCACCCACTTATAAAAAGGCAGAAAATGGTTATCATTTTCATTACAAAGGATACCAAATTCAAGTCACCCACTTATAAATTGATAAAATGGTTATGATTTGTGCTACACATGTTTTCAATATAAATATATACCTGAGTAATAAACACCATATCAGACATGAGAGAGAGACCTTCAAACTTAAGCTATGAAATGTAAGCCTGGAGAAAAAAAAATGATCTTGGCACTTGGCTCCTCCAAACTCTCCTTCACTGGAATAGGAACATGGTCTAAGAGCTTTGCAAGTTTCATCTTCTCTTCTTCTCTTATTGTCACATATTTAAACTCTTCACTTAATGAAAATAATCAACATAGCTCAATATCACCCATTGTTGGCTTCAAGTGTTTATGATAAGTAGCCATTGTCCCATGGGTGATGTAGTAATAACTGGCTATCCGTCCTAGATCATTAACCTAGAAACATTCACTTTTCCAATCATATTTCACCAAATTACTTTTGTCCAAGATAGTTGCAATTGAATATATCTGTTAACATAAAGAGTTCAATTACCAGAAGCACTAACAAGTACCATTAAATTAAAATGCAAGGGCCATACTTGTCTAACAATACCATAGTAAAATTACTATGTACTAAATTGAAAATCACAGTTATGCTTACCAATTCTGCCCTTCTCTCTTCTAAGGTATTGTCTTTATGTAAAGCATCAACAGATAGACCATATAGAACTAGGTTTCGTAGCATGCAAATGTAAAGATAAGTGTATCCCAACCATGTGCATGCCTCCCATGCATTTTGAACTATACGTAGGACAATTTTTGCATTAAATGATCTGCTAATTTTGAGATAAATTGGCTCTCAATTGGTAATCGCTGATTCATAAGGGACAGATAATATTGCAACTCACTATGAATTGTTAATATTATTCCTTCTCCATTGGAATCATACTATGGCCTTCCATATATTGATCTTCCAAAAAGGTATCTATTGTTAGCATGGGAATCTCCAACATGGAGCCTTTTTCAAAGGGATGCTGAGGTGTATGATCCTTATTGGGATAGAGGTGCAACAAGTCTGTGTTAGGGTACCTGTTTGGCAATGGACATTGTGGCTACTTGGCACAATCTAGTGTATTGTAGCATATTAGTAGATCGGGCTACCAATATCCTTAACCATCTATTGAAGTTGTCAATCTTGAGAGGAGCAAATTGTGGCCATTGATGGAAATTAGGAGGTTAAGTGCATATGATATGTCCACGTGGCATGAACTAGTGGATTTCAGCGATGTTTGCACTTTGGTGAATAAAACCACTCAACACTTTAGCCATCCACCAATTGGTCGTAATCACTAATATTTGGGGCAAGTTGATCTGCACTTTCAATGTTGATTGATGTTTAAGTAAATCCTATAGAATCAATATCATATCATTGATATATAGTCACTCTAAAGATTGAATCAATCTACTTATTCTATAGGCTTCTTTTGGATCCCTATTATAATTTTATCAATATAAGCCCAGTAACACTTGTGACAATGAATAGCTTGTTGCTTGAAGCTATGCCTGACTTCTAGGCGTTCAAGGTATGTGGTTTTGGGGGAATTAAAATGTGTGGAGTGCCAACAATAATATGTCAACACACTCTAGATTAAAATTGAATGCATGTTAAAATTGAAAAAATTTAAGATTCTTCATAAATTTGAAATAGAAGCTAAAGATATATTACATGCAAGTTTAGTTCATGTTTTGGAGTTTAATATATGCAAGAAATAAATTAAATTCAGTGCAATACAATTTTTCCAATCTGCCGATTATTTATGTCATGCTTTCTTTGTTGATGCATATTTTATTTTAAAAAATAGATCAGGTTTTCCAACTTGAGCATCAACTTTTCGATCATTTTTTCCCTTCATCTTCTGCAGAGACATCAAGTTTAGCCCCCTTGATGGATCCATTGTAAGTTTACTAAGTTACATTTATTTTTTAACTTTTGAATGAAGTCAACTCTCTAATTTCTTGTCCTATTCATTTATTTGGTAAGAAATGTGTATGCTACTATTAATTTATTAAACATTAGTATCATATGAAATTATGAAGAATGTAGCATTATGTTAGCTCAATGTACAAATGCTCTTTGTTTCAAGTTTCATTAGAAAATGTAAAAAAATATTTTTCCTTTTCTACTATGATTTTTTGCAGGTGCACATTGTTGTATGATGCATTACGCCCAAAGTTAATTCATGAAGCAGACTTAGATTTGCTTTGTGAGATTGTTGACATTCTTAAGTCAGAAGTTCTAGAAGAACAACTAGTAAGGCAAGGAGAATCTGTAGCTAGTTTGTGACCAACAGTCTTGCATATTTTGGCAGATGTGCATGAGAGATTGACATTTCATGCCCAAACTCATGTGCGTGATGAGGTATTTTAATACTGTACATAATTCTTACCACATTTACATTTTTGCAAAGGGTAATACCATCTCTTACAATTTGTTTTGATTATGCCATTTCTTTCAAGATTTTAATATTAGGGTGTGTTTCTTAAGTTTTTGCTTTAGTGCTTGTTCCAATTCTATTAGTTAGCAAGATAATAACATATTATTTATTATGTATGAAATCCTATTTTGAGGACTTGAGTAATAGTTGTAAGAAAATATGATGGCATGAATACCAACTCCATGGAGATGCATGAGAATGCTTATTTTTTCTTAGATCTAAGTTGAATTCTATTAGCAATGAATAACCTTTAATTTCTAATTTGTGGAAACTTTTCTAGATTGACCTAGCCACTTTCAATGGAGAAATTATTTGTTAGGTAGCTTTTATTTATGTTTTGACAACAAGTTGATCTTAAGTTAGATATTTTGTGGATTCAGTTTAGGTTGTTATGCTTGTTTTTTGAAACTGAATTTGTGTAATGATCACTGCAACCAGATGCATTCATTTTCTCACTTAATGATGTGACAGTAACAACTATGGACAGTACGAGACCTCGTCTTTGGATATTTGGTGGTGAGGTAATCTAGTGCTAATTATTCACACTCATGCATTATATGTCATGACTGATTTTCTTATATTGATTTCTTCTTAGAGATATGAACTTTCAACCTATTTTTTTTGTATGTTACTTAACAATGCTTATGTAATTCTAGAGAATTTTGAGGCAGGCATTAGTTGTGCATGGCCTTGCATTTATAGCTGCTAGAGGATTTGGTAGGTTATGATCTCTCGTTGTAATAAGAGTTGGAGAATGATTCATTATCTCTCTGCTCAGTGGATGTGATACATGTAATTATCTTGTACAAAGTTGATTTTAATATTTTCCTTGTGAATATATTGAAAAACCCTCTAAATTTCTACTATATTAAAGGATTATATGTTTATGGTGCATAATCTATTGTCTAATATTGTTTGTTGTTGTATATGATGCTCAGTTTAAGGAAGCAAAAATAATCTAAAATATAGGAAGAAGTCACAAGCTGATCTTTTTTTTCAATTCTCAGGCCACATGAATGTTTGTTGTATTTTATTTTGAAGGGTTGTTTGTACTTTGTAGTATCTAGAGGTTTAGGTAAAAACTAAAAAAAAAATAGAGAAACTATAACATGGTGGGCATGAAAGAGAAGATGTAGAGTTATGATATTTTTTTTGTTTCCTGTTCTTATATGGCCATGCCAAAGTCTTATGTGAGTTTTGTCTTTTGGTATATGAATATCAATTAAGGTTACAAATAGATCGAGTGCTAAAGAAGGGTGTTAACTATTATCAGATACTTGCAGTAGTTGTACCATCCATTGTAATTTGTATCTACTAATTTTTTCACAAAAATATTAATGATTTACACCATGCTATTCTAGGTAACATTCTTATTTGCTTTGCATTTTGTCTTTGTATAAATGGTTTTCTATTTCAATTAATTTAGGACAGCTATTGGTAAATTTAAATTCTTGATCTAAGTCTATGACAGGGCTTTTGTTCTTAGTACTTGTAACTATTGTTGTAACTGATGCTATGAAAGATGCAGTTGACTGACCTCACCCTGAATTTTTTTGGCAATGTTTTCCAGATGGCATATTAGTTGAGAACATATCAACCTCTAGTACTAAATTTTAGTCTTAGGTTTTTTTCTCTTCCTGATTAATGATCATTTTGGTGGCAAGCTCATTATTTATTGCTATTATTATTTTATCATTGATGATTCAAATTAGCCTTCTAATTGGTATGAGGTTTTTCTAAAAAAATGATAACATTACAGGGAGGGTTGAGTGTCATGGCAATGAACATGTCATAAGGGAAGGTCACAAAAGCTTTCCTAGTGGACATACTTCATGTAAGTGCAGCATCCTATACTTTTTGTTAAAATCATTAGGGAAGGTTTCCCTTTATTTATAACTCATGGAAAATTTACAAGGTGTGGAATATACAAGAATACTTGCATTCATACAAAAATCAGCTATTATATCAATTATTCAATAACATGCTATCTTAATAAAACAACACCATGCAGAGAAATAATGAATTTTTTCTCCTTTATTGCTACATTGCAAAATATTAAACACCCACTTGGAATAATGCACAAAACATAGTGGAGAGAGTGAAGCATTGGCTACTTTGATCTTTGAAATTGATGATTTTTTTACTAAATTGATAATGTTTGAAGTTTATTTTTCTTTCTGAGATATTGAGTCTAATTAATAAGTTTAATGTTGTGTTGCAACTTGTAGGTGAGTACGTTGATATGATAAAGGATAGCATTGTCGATCCTCTAAAAGTTATTAGAATTGCATTAGTTGATGCAGAAAGGTAAAACTATTTATCTTTATTATAATTAGTGGAACTTGCAACTACAATATTTGATAAAAATCTACTTCCAAATATGCTTTTGATGGATGTTCATATCCTCATCCAAAGCTCCAATTAACACACAAGAAAGGACACTTTCAAGTGTATCAATTACAAATTTACAATCAATAATCAAGCTATTGATCAACTATTCAGGAATAAGGCAGTTGTATATCACTAATTGAATATTGTCTATTTGTTTGTTGCCTTGCATGAATTCATCTTTTTAAAAATTGTAAGAGATAACTAGGAAAAATTATATCTAGCTTCTAAGTTTAGGGTGCCATAGTTGGAAAAGGAAAAGAAAATATTTGAATTTTATCCTTTGTATTATTTGATTTTTATGAGTTTTTGATGTGCAAATTTTGAAACCTTATTTTTAGGTTGTAGCTCCAAATTGGAGAAGTGAAAGTTGAATACCAGCGAGGAAGAGTTTGGAGGAGACGAAACCAATAG
Source organism: Sequoia sempervirens (assembly GCA_007258455.2). Classification (NCBI taxonomy): domain Eukaryota; kingdom Viridiplantae; phylum Streptophyta; class Pinopsida; order Cupressales; family Cupressaceae; genus Sequoia; species Sequoia sempervirens. Next base: position 61,897,574 of record VDFB02168118.1, read on the forward strand.
TGGCAGGAAAGTTGTGGATTTGCAAGGTGATTAAATGGGTCAAGCCCCTATAGGAGGTCACTGCCATTCCAAAAGGACTGCAGTTAAGGAAGGGAAAAACAATATAAGTCTATGAAAATATGAGTATTTTGTTTATATAGTGTCTGTAAGTTGTACAGTGTCACTGAGACATTTGAATGTAACCAATGATATTTTGATTTGCTAATGAGACTTAATGAAGTAAATTTTTAGAGTGGTTTTTTCTCCACTTATAAATACTATGTTGTGGCTCCTCTTGATTTGTAATCTATTTGTGTTTGTGTCTGATAAATCATATTTGTTCAAATATTTTAGTCTTACTTTCATGGTGTTTTTTTACATTTGAATATCTATGACACTTGAAGTTTATATGCATAAATTTGTGAGGATTAATTAAGTTAGATTTGATTTGTGATGACTAAATATATGACTAAAGCAATGACTAAATACATGACTAAATTAATGACTAAATATATGACTAAATTAATGACAAAATATATGACTAAATAAATGACTAAATAAATGACTACCATGACTAAATAAATGACCAGTTAACAACAATCAATGGCTAAATTAATGACTAAATATATGACTAAATAAATCACTACCATGACTAAATAAATGACTAATTTAACGACTAAATCAATGACTAAATCAATGACCAAATCAATGACCAAATTAATGACCAAATCAATGACTAAAAATAAATGACTAAATAAATGACTAAAATAGTTTAGTCATAAATTTGGTGGTGTTATAAATGACTACAAATAAACCACTAAAATAGTCACGTGACTAATATTAATGACTAAATATATGACTAAATAAATGACTAAATCAATGACCAAATCAATGACTAAATAAATGCCTAAATAAATGACTAAAATAGTCTAGTCATAAATTTGGTGGTGTTATAAATGACTACAAATATAAACCACTAATAGTCACGTGACTAAAATTAGTCATTTATATGCAATTTTTAGTAGTTTATTTAGTCATATATTGTTGTTTGTGTACTAATGGTTAGACTCTACACCATGTAGCACAAAACGAGAGATCACAACACATTTGAATGCAAATACATAAGGAAAACATAAATAAGGAGTACCACACATGTGAGATAACCTAAAGTAGGTCATTTGTATCCCAATCTTGCTCATCATATACAAAAGGCAGACAACTAGCCAAAGGGACTACAACAAGTGCCATATTAGGAGAATCACTAAGTTCAACATATGGTCTGTCACTCTCATCAGGAGGATCATCACGGTTTCCCCCATTTAAATTCATAGATTTTGAAAATAACAAATTAAGGTCATTATACACTTGTTCATGTCAATTCTAGCAATTTCATCTTCATCATCCAAATTTATCACCATGGGAGGTTTAATTATAATTTTAGTTGTATGTTATTGTTTCACTTCTTGTTTTAGTTCCATGTCTTGTTTTGGTTATATTTGTGATTCTTCTTGATTTATTTTCATAGGTGTTTGATCTTGAGGATTTTCTTTTTTCTTTTCTTCCAATTGATGAGCAATAGTGTGACATATACTTCTATGCTATTTAGCATTTCTATTTCTTCTTGTGCAATTTTCAATTTGTGAAGGTGTAGGAGCAGGTTTCTTGACCACTAGTATCTTTTCTACCCTTAGGGGAGGAACTAAAGGGACCACTAGTAGTCTAGAAACCACTATCTCCTTCGTCCTATATACTTTCTTTTCCTTCGAAGGAACAAATGGAATTATGTGATTGTCTCTTGGTCTTTTGTATTATATTAGTGGAGGAACTACGACATATTTGCCTTAGTTATTTGGAAAGGAAAATTTTTCAAACATGGGTTTTTCCACAACTAGTGGGGGAGGAGGAACAACCATAGACTTATCATCCTTAGGTGGGATATTGGTAAGGGATAGTTATGCTATGTTTTTTTCCTTAAACTTTTTGTATGACCTAGAAAAGAAGTCCTCACAAGATTTAATAGGTTTCATAGGTTGAGGCCAAAATAAATCTAATAAAAATTTCCACGGGAGGATAAATGATTAAACCCACTATGAGGCACTATAAATATTTGATTCTTAAATGGGAACTTTATGCACTTGTGAATAACTAAATGAATTACATTCAAGGAGCATATTCATGGATAGCCTAGCTTCATATGGAATTGGTTCGATGTTAGGATGACGGAGAATGATACATCTAATTGTTTGGGTCCAAATTTAAGTGGAAGAGTGATCAAACCTATCATAGGGCGAGCAAAAACATCATGAGTTTTTAACCATGCTTTCAATTTTTCATAAGAATCTTGATAAAGTTCATGCAAAAACAAGAACTCCTCAATGTTCACGTTCTCTATACACATGGGATCAATGAATATCCTAGTTTTAGGCTTATCATTGATATGTTTGATGATGTAGAGAGGACCATCAGGTGCATGTATGGATGCATCAATATGTGTGAAAGAAATGTTAGGTTACAAACTAGTTTTTCCCTTACGAGCTTAAACATCTATGAGAGTGACCATATCTTGTAGACCATCCTCATCATCACTCTTATCATCATCCTTATCATTATTCATGTAATCAATTTTATCGACATTCATATCATCATTCTTAACATCAAAAGCTTACACAAAGTTGGATTAATTATTTGGCATTGGGTTGGTGAAAATTTGCAAGTTTTGGTTAGGTGGGGAAACAAACTTAGTCCCTTGATCATTAACACCACCTAACTAGATGTGATTGGAATCAATGAGGTTTTGCACTTGATTTTTAAGATGCATGCATCATTTTGTATCATGTCCATTTGTGCGATGATATTAACAAAAGGCTTTTGGTTTGAAACTTGGAGATATAGGTTTTGTTGTGTCCATAGGTTTAATTAGAGGTAATTGGATTAAGTTTTTTCTCAAAATTTGTAACATTATTGAATAGAGAGAATCAAGAATTTGGGTAAATTTTCTATCTCTTGATCTAAATTGATACGGGGTTGAACTTATAGCTTTAACTTTTGGTTCAATGTGGTTGGTTGTTAGAGGTGTACTTATCTTGATAAAGTTCTTTTTTTTCTTCTTGAATGGTTGATAGTTTTGAAGTACAGATTTAGATTTCTCAGTAAGAATTGATGAAGATGACTCTTCATACTGACTAACTTAATTTTGATAATCACGAAGGGCTATACACCAATGTATAATGGATGGATATTTCATCAAAATGATTTTATCCCTTAGTCTAAGTTGCAAGTTTTCAATGAACACTCTTTGAACATCCACATTAGGAAGAGTAAGATTGATTTGTGAATAAGGAAACTTGTAGAACCTTATAAAGTCTATTATCTTTTCATTTTTTATTTTGTTTGCATCACACTAAATCAATTATTGTAATTTTAGGAGCAATTTTTACTTGGAAATGTTGGAGGAATGCATCAACAAGCTCATTAAATGAGTGGATTGAATTATTTGGCAATGAAAAAAACCATTTCAAAGCCATTCCTTTCAATGACCTAGGAAAGATTTTATCTAGGATTTTATATTAAAAAATGAAGTCACTACACAAGGTAGTATATGCCGATATGTGATTGCTAGGGTCTCCTTTACCATTGTAATTCTCAAATCGAGGTATCTCTATGTTTTGTGGTATGGGTATTTTCAATATTTCAAGTGAAAATGGTCTCCTTTTGACATATTGCAATGGTTTTCCATTTTAGTTTTGGATCAATGTTGTGATTTGTTGTTGAAGTGATGTCACATTTTGTAAAAGTTGGTTTATGACTAAATCACTTCTTGACATGTTTTGGGAATGTGATGAATATGGTGGAATTGTGTATGTACTTGGTGGACTACTATGTTGCAAATTTATGAGAGGGGATGAAATTTGAGGCATAACATGTGAGGACACAAAACTATAAGGATGCCTAGTGGAAATGCCTAATGTTGGAGTTATGCTAATGTTTTCTTGTATCATTGAAGTGAAAGTTGATTTTTTGTATGTGGGAATAGAGCCTATATTGGTGGGGAGGGATATTTGACTTCCTCCTTGACTTTGATTGTATCCCAAACCTTGAGCACACCTAGCCATCATAGGTATGTTAGCATCAACTATATGGGCTAGGCTATGTAAAACCTCTAATCCTTGAGCATCATTAATTGGTTTCCTTAATTTGACCACTATAGGCACTACTTGTCCTACTAAGGATTTAGCACTTAAATGATCTTGCAATATCTTTAAGTCATTGCCTAACTATTTCAATTTTTCTTTGAGAACATGGGAAACAACACTCTCAACATTTGTAAAAATGGTTGATTGTAAAGTTGTCATTAGTATGGTAGCATTAGGGATAGAGTCCAAAATGGGAAAGGTATTAGAAATACATTTCATGAAAGATTTGAAAGAATCAAGATCCACAGTGGATGTAATAATAGTGTGAGATGCCATAAGCTCAAAAATATGTCTCATCGATGTATTGGCAATAGGACACCAGGTTGTGAAGCTCATGCAAGTTTCAAAACACTAAGTGTGCCCACTATGAACATAAAAATGTCAAACAGTCATAGTAAAACACTCAAAGGTAAAAATACAATAGTAAAAAAATACATAGAACAACAATCCAAGCCAAAAAAGGAAGGATAGGGGCACCTAGGGTGCTTATGTCCTGGATAGGGTCTTGAAAAATTCAAATTTCCTTTTCCATCATCAATGCCATCTTTGGATTCCTGATGAAGATCAAATATTCTACCACCTCAAAACTAGTTACTTAGAGTTAATTTTAATTTTTTTTAGTGAAGGGGAACCCAAAATAAGAATGCTAGCTAATAAGGGGGAGCAAAAATTTATCCTTCAAGAAAGGATCTCAAAGTCCTAACATTTTATGGCCACATGGATAATGAAAATACTTTACCAATGATGGGAAATTTGGTATAATTTTAGGGAAAATAATGAAAATATTTACCCATCTTAAATATAGCTAGGTCTATACAAAGTATAGAGTTAATCTGCCCCAATTTCTATATTTTGTAGTGATAGACAT
>VDFB02168118.1:62587507-62653339 GCA_007258455.2 Sequoia sempervirens
GGTTCCATTTAACTTTGTTGCAATTTTTATCACTAAAGGAATCATCCTTTTTCAACCTTTGCTCTTGTCGAACAGCTTTTTCATATGCTTCATCCATAGTTCGTGGAGCCAAAACATCCACTAGCCCCCCGATACGATTGTTCAACCCCAAAGTGAACTTCTAAACACGAAAGTTTTCATCCTACTCGTACTATGGAACATATTTTAACAGACGGGTATACTTTTCCCAATACTCATTAATAGTTAATGATCCTTGCCTAAGATTTTCAAATTCCAACAGCTTTCGATCGTAAAATAGCTGTGGTAGCCATCTTTGATGAAAAATTCCCACAAATTGTTCCCAGGTCACTTCTGCTATTACAAGACCCATTTCTTCCCTTTTATTTTCCCACCAAGTAGCGGCTTCTCCTACCAATTCATAGGCTGCCCAAGCTGCCTTGGAATTATCAGAGTAATCCCTTAGCTCAAAGTACTTTTCCATTTCGGCCAACCATGCCTCAATGGCATCTCCTAAAGCGAAGCCCTCAAACTTAGGGGATTTGATCATTTTCATATCTTTAGAGAGTTCATTGGCCAATTGACTTCTTTTGTTTCCCAAGCTCAAAGTTTTAGTATTATCTTCATGTCGATCACTCTAAGTTTTTGACCTTTCATCTCTCATATTGGGTTGCCCTTCTACTTTCCTTTCTAAGTTGACTAGTTGGGCCTGAATTTCATATATTAGATTCAATAATTGATCTAACTTTGCCATAGGATTGATGTTATCCTAATCCCCTCTAAAACCATTTCCAGAATTATCCATTCCAATGAAGTTCCTGGATATGTTTGGGAATTCTAATTAGTCTTTTTTTTAACTTATTTCCATAGTTTGCTCAACATAAGTTAAAGAAGTTTTCATTGCAGATAAAAAACCAAAAAAATTCTGAATTTTATTACTCAAGTCAAATGCTACACGATTACAAGCAAAATTGTTTACAAAATTGCTATCACTTCCTATGACAGGTTCAGTACAAATTTGTTTACAAAATTGCTATCACTTTCTGTGATAGATTCTATTACAAAATTGTTTACAAAATTGCTATCACATCTTGATAGATTCTAATACAAAGTTGTTTACAAAATTGCTATCACTTCCTGTGATAGATTCTAATACAAAAATGATTACGAATCACTATCACTGCATGTGATAGGTTCCTCTTGATCACTATACTCAGAAAAAGGAATAAGTTTGTATCCAAGTGTTGGGGTACAAACTTCCTTAGATGTTTCAGGTTCAATCTTATTAATCAAAAGGTTCTGAGAACTAGTTTTGATTCTTTTCCTAGTTTCAACAAGGATAGATGACTTAATAGTTTCTTTTCTAGTGGTAGTCCAAATTCTTCTTTCTCTTTGAAGTCTCTTCAGAGCTTCAGCCATTGTTTTTGAATCCAAGGGAAAAGAGTTGTAGGAATAATAATATCTAAGCCTAATTTTCCATAGCCAAATGGAAACAAGGTCTCGAGTCTTCTTCCGGGGTGTTTTTCACATCCTTATCCTGGAAAACACTGACGGTTGATTTCAGTTTTCTATGTTTGCTTCATGAGCCCTGAGGCTCAGTGTCGAACCTGGTAGCTCTGATATCATATGTAACATACTAGCTATGTACAGTTTAAGAATGATAACTAACTCCCAGATTCAGCTGAAGAGTAACTAACTAATTTTTACTAACGAGAGTTTCATCACATATAACAAACAGGAAAGATAAATCATCTGAGCATTAACTACTTTAACATTCAATAACTAACTTCTAGTTTTCAAATGCAACTGCAACGAAACAATTAATAGTTTATATAACTAAAAGCTATAGTTGGTTATGAACTAACTATTTCATTATTTAAGAAATGAATAGAACATATATTGACAACAATGGAATAAACAATATAGGATATTTATATTTTGAAGTAGAGAGAGAGAGAGAGAGAGTTCAAAGATCGTACAGTTTGAAGGCTTCTTGCTAGAATGCTTGAAACAAGTCTTAGTCCTTGAGGGAAAGAGAAACATCATCAAGGAATTTTCCGGCCAACCAAAAACCTACTAGTCTCCCATGTTCCTTCAACTAAAGAAACCCGACCCTTCACGAGGTGCAATTTATAAAGAAATCCCAATTACCATCTTGCCATCTGAGTCTGGTGTCAAGAATCTATACTATCCTGGTCGATCTTTCTCTATAGGTTCTCCTAACTAGAATGATCATCCTAACCATGGGTATATCTGATTCTTGATGGCTGACTGTTGCTTATTCTAAGCATCATAACCTTGGCCAAGGATTTAATAATAATGAACACGGTTCTCATGTCGTCTGCTCTCTCACCCTTACTTGGCAATAATTTACTTAACTCTTGAATTTATGTTAATAGTAACTCAGCTCATAATTTGTTCCTCTACAATTTGGAATGAGATGCTCATATCTTATTCACTAGAGGAGGAAATGTTCGCCTTATGTCGATATTGAAAAGAGCTCTTCAATTCTAAGTAAATCCAACTAATTATAATGGAAAGGAGTTTAAGGAATAGTTCCAAATTTGAGGATTAAGGGATAGGGTAAGGTTCTTACTTTAAGCAATAATGGAAGAAAACTCAGAACAACTCGATTGCAAGATTAGGTGACCACTACTAGGTCGAAATGGTAAGGAAGAATTAATCCAGCTAAATGAAGCACTAGGTTTTGCAAAGGATTCGATATTATTAATCATCAGGCATAACATGATTCCAACTTGATGCACTATCATTACATAAAATTCCATAAATGAAGTAATGGTTTATTCATGATTCAAGATTCAACAAATATAAAAGACACTTAATAAACGTGCTTGGGAACGTAGAACTAAAATGTGATAGACCTCTTGGTGTTTCCTCCCTGCATACCAGTTGATGGCAATAAATGTTTGGTGATCCTTCACTGTCCAGGAGAGTGTCACTATGGCGGAATTACTCAAGAGCAACGAATGATCACCCTCCTCCTTGAGAATAGAGAATCAAATATCAAAAATGGCGCTCGGCCATGGCAACGCTTGACAGAAAGAACAATCGAATGTCGGCGGACGAGAGAGAGAGAGAGAGAGAGTGAGTGTATGACGAATGCTCCGCTATATCTCTAGGTGAGCCAAGACCAAAAGACAATGCTTGCATGCGTCCTTCTTGGACATTTTTGCAAGAAACGATGGCAAGGGTGGCAGGGAGTTATCGCCATCCATCAACTCCAACGTACAAGAAAGCCACCGACATTTTCATCCTACTCTGGTCCCAAATTCTGGGTAAAGCCCTGGCCATTATCGTTTGGCAATAATATTTTAAACCACCCCTTACACCAAGTGGCGCGTTTCCAAGGAGCCAACACGCGAACACGCCCCTCGCAGGAGGGACTAAGATACACTTTTTTAATTCCCGGACCTGTTTCGCTCCGCCGCAACAAAGCCGAAAGCCTACCATTTTGTTTTAAAATTATTTAATTAAGTGTGATAATAACACAAGGTTATGACTACCATGTTAGCAACCTTACACCTAACTCATGACTTGATGGTAATTGGTTCTTTTATAGACCGCGGCCTCTCCGTGATGATATTTCCCTTTCCGTCGAGATGTTGACACTCCTGCATCCACTTGGTAAAGAAATAGGGTTAGAACATTCTCTAAATCTTTTTAAAAAAATAACACATCAACATAATCACATACACACACACACATATATATAAAGAAATCATTTGTAATTGCAATTATTCCAAATAAAGTTATTTCTTCCACTTTCTACATTTCATGAAGCAGAAGTTTATTTGCTAACTAACATAAATCTTAATTGCTATTATTATTGCTAATCTTGAAAATCTTAAAACAAAAGGGATGTAACACTTCTTTGCACACAACTCTGCAATATCCCAAAATGAGATAATAGGATGTCGAATTCAATCGAAAATGCATCCTTTACAATATCATTTTCAAAAAAAAATCCAAAAACAAAAGATCTTGATTTTCAACTTCAAATCTCCTAAAAAAATTCCTCATTACTCTAATTACAAAATTTTAAGAAACCACTCATTTCTCCACAATGATGTCAAATTAAACAAGTTCATTTGAATAATTTACACAAAAATAATTGTAATACTTAATACTTATTTCACCATAATTCCCTTTATTCCTCAATTCTAAAATGAATTTTTATCTCCCAAGGGTCTTTCTAATGTCACACATTGTTACATCCCTTTTGTTTTGAACAAGATTATGGCAATAATAATATGGTCGTTATGTTAGTTGTAATCAACTACCTTCAATGAGAATGTGAAAATTGGGAAAAGAATTTGTAATTTATTTGGAATAACTGCAATTACGAATGATTTATTTATATATGTGTGTGTGTGTGTGTGAGAGAGAGAGAGTATGTTGATGTGTAATTTTATTTTAAAGATTCAAAGAATGGTCTAACCCTATTTCTTTACCAAGTGGATGCAGGAGTGTCAACATCTCGAAGGAAAGGGAAATATCATCAAGGAGAGGCCGCAGTCTATAAAAGAACCAAATTACCATCAAGTCACAAATTAGGTGTAAGGTTACTAACGTGGTAGTCATAACCTTGTGTTATTATCCCACTTAATTAAATAATTTTAAAAACAAGTAATTGACTTCAACTTTGGTGTAAGAGCGAAACAAGTCAACTTAAAAAGTGTATCTTCGTCCTCCTTTTGAAAGTCACATATTTAGCTCCTTAGGCGCACCTTGGTGTAGGGATTTGATTTAAATATTATTATGGCCGATATTATTGGGAATCTTTAAGTCACGAATGTGGGAAGTGGGATGAAAGTGTCAGGAGGTAGCTCTTGTCCATTGGAGTTGATGGATGGCGGTAACTCCCCGCCACCCTTGCCACCGTTTCTTGCAAAAACGTCCAAGAAGGATGCATGCAAGCGTTGTCTTTTGGTCTTGGCTCACCTAGAGATATAGCGGGGCATTCTTCATACACTCTACCTCTCTCTCTCGTCTGTCAGCATTTGATTGTTCTTTCTGTCAAGCGTTGCCATGGCCGAGCACCATTTCTGATATTTGATTCTCTATTCTCAAGGAGGAGGGTGATCATTTGTTGCTCTTGAGTAATTCCGCCATAGTGACACTCTTCTAGATAGTGAAGGATCACCAAACATTTATTGCCACCAACTGGTACGCAAGGAGGAAACACCAAGAGGTCTATCACATTTCAGTTCTACGTTCCCAGGCACGTTTATTAAGTGTCTTTTATATTTGTTGAATATTGAATCATGAATAAACCATTACTTCATTTATGGAAAGTTATGTAATGATAGTGCATCAAGTTGGAATCGTGTTGTGCCTGATGATTAATAATATCGAATCCTTTGCAAAACCCAATGCTTCGTTTAGCTGAATTAATCCTTCCTTACCATTTCGACCCAGTAGTGGTCACCTAATCTTGCAATCGAGTCATTCTGAGTTTTCTTCCATTATTGCTTAAAGTAAGAACCTTACCCTATCCCTTAATCCTCGAATCTGGAACTGTTCATTAAACTCCTTTCCTTTATAATTAGTTGGATTTACTTCAAACTGAAGAGCTCTTTTCAATATCGACATAAAACTAACATTTCCTCCTCTAGTGAATAAGATATGAGAATCTCATTCCAGATTGTAGAGGAGCAAATTATGAGCTGAGTTATTGTTAACATAAACTCAAGAGTCAAGTAAATTATTGCCGAGTAAGGGTGAGAAAACTGACGACACAAGAACCGTGTCCATTATTATTAAATCTTTGGCCAAGGTTATGATGCTTAGAATAAGCAACAGTCAGCCATCAAGAATCAAATATACCCCTGGTCAAGATGATCATTCTAGTTAGTAGAACCTATAGAGAAAGATTGACTAGGATAGTATAAATTATTGACACCAGACTCAGATGGCAAGATGGTAATTGGGATTCCTTTATAGATTGCACCTTACGAAAGGTCGGGTTTCTTCAATTGGAGGAACACGAGAGACCAGTAGGTCTTTGGTTGGATGGAAAAGCCCTTGATGATGTTTCTCTTTCCCTCAAGGACTGAGACTTGTTTCAAGCATTCTAGCAGGAAGCCTTCAAACTGTACTATCTCTTAACTCTCTCTCTCTCTCTTTACTTCAAAATATAAACATCCTATATTGTTTATTCCACTACTGTCAATATATGTTCTATTCATTTCTTAAATAATGGAATAGTTAGTTCATAACCAATTGTAGCTTTCAATCATATAAACCGTTAATTGTTATGTTTCAGCTGCATTTGAAAACTAGAAGTTAGTTATTGAATGTTAAAGTAGTTAATGCTCAGATGATTCATCTTTCCTGTTTGTTATATGTGATGAAACTCTCGTCAGTAAAAATTAGTTAGTTACTCTTCAGCTGAATCTGGGAGTTAGTTACCGTTCTTAAACTGTAGATAGCTAGTATGTTACAAGAAGACAAATCAACGGCAAGTAAGTTATACAAAAATGTGCACAAAGTCCGAATTTTTTCACAACTCTTTAGCAATGGGTGTGGGAAATAGGAGACACAAGGAGTAGAATGAATAAAAGTCTAGACAGGAAAATACCTATGAATACAACAAATAATTGAAATTTTGAAACTTGAATCCACAATGCCCTAGGTCACAAAAGCATGAAATCTCCTCCAAACAAACAAAATCCGTGTGCAAACAAGTGTGAATCCACAACAGGAATGCTTTCCACAAAGTAAACAGTAAATTCACTATGAAAATTCTTTTGATTTTGATGAGGGTGGGGTAAGCATTTTTTGTGTGCAAGCAAGTGTGAGTAAATGTGAAACTATGTTCAAAAAGTTGCCTTTATATGAGTCGTGTTCACACGAATATAATTACTGCTTTTATTTTTCACGATTTATTACCAACTTGTAGGGTTGAAGATTGTGTGTGCATGACTTCCAAGGAAGGGCTTCATTTCCACATGTTAGGGAAGAAATGAGGCAATAGGTTGCAGAAGCAAGGAAGCAATTTGTAACTTGTGGAAGCATGCATGCAAGCAAGGAAAGTCCACACACAAAATCTATGCTTACACAATTACACAAGAAAGTGGGGATTGGAAATAGGAATGCAAATTAAACATATTGCATAGTTGATTGGTATATCCACATCTTCAGTAACTTAACCTGGGGAAATTATGAGCAGGAACAGAAGCAAACTTTGCAAGTTTCATGCACATGCATTTCAAATCTGCACTACTAAACATTACACTAAAATAGAGGGTTGCAGGCTGCAAGAACAAAGATGACATTTGCAAGATTGAAAGTTTGTGTCCGCATTGTCTAAGTCCATGCAAGCTACTTTATGATATGTGGAAATGCAAGAGATGGAAGCAAGAAAGCAATTGGCAACTTCGGAGACTTGTGCACATACAGTGAAAACTCATATGTCAAAGTGTATCAATGACTTGTGTTTTATATGGCACAGACTTTTAAGAGGTGAGGACAACACACTACCATCGTTTGTGCACAACTACTAAAAAATTCCACAAACCCAATGCTTTATAAACCTATGGACTTGCAGGGTTGGTGAGCAGGACTGCATATACTTGCAAGCATAGTTTGAGGACTCTGAGAGTCCTAGAAAAGACTCTTGACACTTGCAAGTCCTAGGGCTTGCCGAGTCAACCCACCAAGGACTCCCAAGCCGAGTCCTAGAGAGTCCTAGCGAGTGACTCGCACAAGTCCTAGAGTCGGACTTCCGAGTCCCAACTTAGGACCCTTGGCATCACCTAGAAACAATGAGTATGAATGTTTAAAACTTTTTTTTGTTAGTTTTTTTCATTTGAAAATTTGAAACTATGATTATGAATGATGAAATTTCAAATATTGAGTGTTTGAAGATCATAAAACATGTGTAATATTTGAATTATGAGAAATTGATAATCGAATTAGGCTCTTTTGTTCTCTAACTGCATTAATTTATTTGTGTTTTAACTTTTTTTGTAAAACTATGTGTATTCATGCAACTTACGTATTAATTTATTATGGACATTACACTACGGTTTTCTTCTTTGCCGAGTCCGTGCTGAGTCCCAAGTCCAAGTCCTATTTTGGGCTGCCAAGTCCGAGTTTTCAAACTTTGCTTGCAAGGTTGCACTTGGACTCTGCAACTCCACATGTACTCAGGGATTGCAACTTCCTCAAGTTCTTTTGCATCATCTTGGGAATCATGCATTTCTTCCCTTGACTTAGGGGTTTGATATTTTGAATTACTTTGATATGCAAAAATTTGAAGGCACGCACTCAAACATTGAAGGACAAGATATGAGAAAGAATGATCTTAATTGCATGAACCAAAGTACAATCAAAGACACATGTATGACAGGCCAGAAGTTCTGAAAATGTGTAGGATCAAATTGTTAAGTCAATAGCAGGCAATGACTTTTTGAAACTATTTCATAGAGGATGGATGTTTGATAGCTAGATATAGCCTTTGTGTTTACCATATCAGATAGGGATACGGTATAGGATATGGATGCAGTACCACATACATATACAGCAAATTTCCAAGACCCCCAAGTACAGACATGGCTGGATACAGCAATTATAAAACACAAATATACTCAATTATTTATACATCTAAAGCCACAGAACACAACACTAAAAATATTATTTATATGTAGCTTAATTTTTACATTTTTAGTTTACAATATTGATTTTGTTATATTATAATTGTGTCTTTAGCATTTTAAGTGAGTGGGGGCGTGTGCATGTGTGCGCTTATCTATGTGTCTATGTGTGTTTATAGTTGGAAGTGGAAACCATTTATTTTTAATGATTTTTAAATTTTTTTGCAAGAATGTTTCTCCATGACCCTCAACTAGATCCAGCACTGGACGGAGAGGAACTTTATCCAAATATATTGGATACAGCCCAAATATGGACTTGTATATTGATACATCTGGATACGGTATCATTGATACATCTGGATACGGTATCCTTGCTGTATCTGGGAATATTATATCTGTATCCAGTATCCAATACATAGATAAATCATAAACATATCTCAGCATGGGAAGAGGAAGCATTCAGAAACTCTGGGGCTCTCCTGGTATGGTTAGCAAATTTCACATAGCACAATTGATTCACAATTTGCAACTATAATGTACCATTTAATATTTCTTTTAGCAATCAGTTTAAGATGTACACGACTACATGAAATTACTCAAATGGACATGTTTTGGGTATTCTCATACTTCTAATCATCATAATAATACAAGAATAACTAGCAATTAAACTGTTAAATCATGATTGATAAGTGCTGGATTCAAGTTGGCATTAATTATGTGAAACATCTCAGATTCAGAGCACATCATGACAGTAATACCCAATGGATAAATAATTTATGCAGCAGAATATATAACTGCAGCTTGTTCTTGAGTTGCAACATAATGCCAATCTAGGTACACGATGACAGAAGGAACTAGCTGTTCTTAAAGTCCAGATAACTATCACAGTTAGTGCTCTTCTCAAACAATCTATAGCTGCCTCTTCAACCTTTGCTCTTCATATTTCATAATCTGCCCAAATGCGCTTTACAAACATAATAGAAAATTTGCAAGTACGAGAATACTGAACTTTCATTAAGAGCACAAACATAATACATCATCTAATAACTAGCAGAAATAACTTGCTATCTGCACATCATTCCAAAATACAAAAAGCCGTGTCGTGTTCTAATTATGGTTCATCAAATAAGCTGAAATTTTGAGATTACAACTCTCAAGAATAGTACGAAGAAATTGTTTATGCATATGTTACAATGATAATAATGAGCTCCATCCATGGAAATATTCTGACACACACTGAGACTTAGCAAACAATACTTACTTTATCAAAATGCACATTTTTGCCAAGCCAATTAACTGCATCACTGAATCGTTCCTTATCACCAAACAATGCTAATGTGTCCAAAGAATCAATCTGATAATCACCAATACCAATGCAATTAGTAACAATTTACCTCACAAAGTATAATCCGCACTAGCAAACCATTCCAGCAAGACAATTTTCAATCTTACAAGTGTCAAAGCATAACCACCCAACGAGTCTTCTCCTGTACAACTTAGAGGCCTTAGCTCATCGAGGGGGAAAGCATGTTCCATATAACCATCAAAGGCATGATAAAACATTTGCTTAACCTGTACCATGAAAAGATCAACATGTAAATAAATAACACTTGATGATGCTCCACCTTAATAATAAGTTCCAGAAGCAGTTCTTCAGCAGATATTGTAGAAAGATCATATCATAACAAATAATAACTGAAACATAGAACAGTAAACAAAATAGAACTTTGACAAAAATTTCTATACCGATGGTTAGCTGCTCTTGAAGCAAGGCCGTTATGGCTTACATGCATAAAATACTCATTCGCATTCTGCAGCTGAAGATTGGAGTGGTAAGGAGAAAAGGAGACCATAATGGATCCCATGTTTGTCCCAAGGAGTCAATTGCCATGCTCCCGAGGATGCATCCCCTGCCAAATTTGACCTCGTTCACCATAGGGGGCATTTTAGGGATGTGGGGATGGGTAGGAAACATCCCCACCCCATCCCCAAATTTTCAGAAAAACAGTAAATGTTTTGAGTACTTGCTTTTTATAATAGTAAATGCCTGGGGACGTTAGGGGATGTCCAAACGTCCCCCAACCATCCCGGGGGCCCAGGCATGTTTTCAATCACTTTTTTGACTCCATACAACTGGGATGAACCATCAACCTTCAGCATTAAAAGTAAATACCTACCTTATTTTTCATATGACAGGTTTGAGGGATGTTGTAAGAGATAGGAACAAATCAAAAGATAACTTCAGCATGTTGATTTCATAGTCCTTACATTATTGAAATTGTCACAGGCCTATCTGGTACCGCTAGGTTATGGAATCCCTTTAATCACATTTAGTAGCAGGGCTATTGTAGCTCTATGAAGGCCTTTTCTTAACATAGTGTTGGTGTAAGAGAGAGCTAAGCCCAAGAAGACACTTTTCATGTTATTGACATTTCAGTCCATACAGGTGATATCACATTCCTGTAGAGTACATCTGGGTAATAAAAGAATGATTTGTTGTGCTAGAATAGTTGATTGTAGGTTCATCCCAGCTATACAAATTTTCTACAGCAGCAGGTATATCAACACTAAATGATCATAAATGTAGGAAATAAATAAGTAATTCCAACATTAAATGTAAATGCATACCTTTTTATTTAATATTAACAGATTTTAGGGTCAGTTTAAGAGGGAAAATTCAAAATACATGTCAACAGATAAATTCAAAATGTTCATGTCATCAGTTTGTACACCTGCTGTCAGTTTT
Source organism: Sequoia sempervirens (assembly GCA_007258455.2). Classification (NCBI taxonomy): domain Eukaryota; kingdom Viridiplantae; phylum Streptophyta; class Pinopsida; order Cupressales; family Cupressaceae; genus Sequoia; species Sequoia sempervirens. The sequence continues at coordinate 62,598,869 of VDFB02168118.1, forward strand.
ACATTAACAGATTCTAGGGCCAGTTAAGAGGAAAAAATACATATCAAAAGATAACTTCAGGATGCTCATGTCATCAGTCTGTACACCTATGATATTCCAACATTAAATGTAAATGCATACCTTTTTATTTAATATTAACAGATTTTAGGGTCAGTTTAAGAGGGAAAATTCAAAATACACGTCAACAGATAACTTCAAAATGTTCATGTCATCAGTTTGTACACCTGCTGTCAGTTTTACATTAACAGATTTTAGGGCCAGTTAAGAGGAAAAAATACATATCAAAAGATAACTTCAGGATGCTCATGTCATCAGTCTGTACACCTGCTATGGCAGGTCTGTACAATACACCTTGGAGAGTGAAGACCTTGATTTGATCAATGTTGGTGTCAGGACAGTTGCAGCTATATGAGGGTTTTACTTTTTTCCTGACAAAGTGTTCATGTAAGAGAAAATTAAGCAAAAAATGGCATTTTTCATCACTGACATCATCAGTCTATGCAGCTGATATCATGTCCATGTACAGAACTAGAGCAAGGAAATTATCACATTTTCAGCCTTAAGGTTGACGGTTCATCCCAGCTGTATGGAGTTAGAATTGCAGTTTTACCAGATGCTGATTAGGTACAGCTGCATATTTCTATGTTTTTGTCATTTTGTAGTTGAAACTTGCAGCCTTTGGGCACTTTATTGTAATTTTAAAAAATTTATATAATATATATGCTCCACCACCACATGCAGTCCTCAAGGGTGACCACCACTTTAGAATAACTGATGTGAATAAAGATGAGTTGCTGCCAAGCAGATGCAGTCCTCAGGGTGACAACCAAAAGTCTGAGGAATATACACACTGGTTGGCTAAAGAGGTGAAGCCAGTCTCGTGTAGATCAAAATGATTGATGAGATGAAGCAGAGGATAGGAGCAATGTGGTTGCTGTAGTCTGGCCTTTGTCTAATAACATTGTGTATGTCTTTCTGCAGAGTTAAAATTCGCAAAGAAACCTGGATTCCCACAAATTAATGGTTAAAAAATGATTTAATGACTGTACTTAGAGCATTGGCAAAGAAACAATACTGGAATAGCACATTATCTAATTAGGGAATGCATGAAACCAAAGGGTTGTAATTTATCGTTGAGAATCCACGATGCCTTGAAAGATGGTTCAGAACAAGAGATTGTGGCACAGCCAGTGGGGCCCAGAAAGGGATCAGTTCAAACAGAATAATTGCTGACTGTAGATTACAATTTAAAGATTTCAAAAGCAAATTGTTCGAAAGATGTGGGGTCGCAATAGTCCATCAAGTGCTGTCATCTTTTCATATGTATTTTTTAACAGTAGACATAAACAACATCGATTAGCATTGTTTACACTGCAAGATGGAATTCAAACCTGGTCTAGACATTATGTGCATTAGAGAAAAGATATTAGTCCGTGTCCACAAGACAGGGTGTTCATTTGGGATCAAAGATATGTAGCTAAATTGATTAGTGGGGTGGTATATGGGAAAATGTGATGATGCCAATATTCATTGAGAAGTTTTGTAGCTAAACTGTTCTCGTAGCACTAGTCACATTGATAAGGGTAATTTTTTTTAGGGAATCTGAGAAATCAGAACTCCAACGAGTGCCAAAATTGGCGGGGCTAATGATAATGGTTTTAGTATAATGTATGCAGCTCAATTTATAATGTGACAGTTACACCTAACAACATGTCAGGACCTGCATCCTTTGGGGCATCCTACACTACACCAGATCCCAGTGTCCAGGTCAAAGATTCCAAAAGCTACACCAGCACCAAACAGCTTATTAAGGATAAAGCCATTTGCTACTATATATATATATATATATATACAAACCGCCTGATATCTCAAAGCTGCCCAAAGTGTATTCATGGCTGTCACTGCATTTGCTTGGCTTTCACTCATTATTATTCCCACCAATTATTCTATACACCTGGCAAGTTGTACTTGTTCAAAGCTAAGATCAAATTGAAGTACACTAAATTAAAGCCCAAACATCCGGGAAAAAAGTAGAATGTATCAGCCTCCACGCAAGCTCTCCCACAATATTATCGGTTTGATCTGACTGAATTAGCTTAATATCTCGAGTTGATCAATCAGTATACCTCAACTTTTTGTTTTCAACAGAACTTTCATACCAGAACCCAATGTTCAAATCCCTGAAATAAAATTTGAGGGTAAATTTGAATGATGTACATTTAATTATTCTTGTGTAGTCTAGGCGCAACTCCTGGACGATATTACTGGAATAGATAGTGATACCAAAGACAAAGGTCTAGTGGCAGGGATAGAACTTACCACAAATAAATAAATAATATATAATGATTTTTACATTCGCTGAGGGCAACGCATCACAATGAGAATTACTGTTAACCTAAGGAAAACCAATCGAGAGCTTAGAAACGGAGTGCAGAATGGCTATAGAAAAAATCCGAAGTGAGTTATAAAATTAAGAATGCATTATAAAGACCTAACAATTTGTTTACAGAACCTTAAAACTGAAATTAACGGAACAAATAAAAGAAAGGGATGTTCCACCTCATCTCTGAGCTGCTTTGCCTCTAGTGGTGTCACACTGCCACCATTCAATGGCCTGATAAGCGTTACCAGTAATGCAATAAGCAGCGAAAATCGTTTGAAGCCCTTCATTTTGTCTGATCTATCATTGCATATGGACTTCTAGGCTTTTCAAAAATATAATTGCTTGTTCCGATCTGAAGAATTTTTGGCACTTATGTTTGTTATTTTATGTCGGTGAATTAGCGTATGATTGCGTATGATCTATCACGGCCAAATGAAATGGATTTTTAGAGGCTACATGTGGGAATTACCATCGCGCCATCCTTTTATATTCACCAAGATGCAAACAACAAACATTCTTAACATGGTTACTCTGCACTAGAACAGCTTACACAGCGGATAAAGGGTCTCATGAGTTGTTACATGAACTATGTTTGTAGAGCAGGGGGTATTAGAAGGATAAAGAAAATTATGTTATAAACTTGTATTTTTTTAATTTTAAGGGGGGTGTAAAAGAGAAAGTTTCTCATTTATTTTATAAAATTTTAGTTGTTTTTAAAATTATTGTTAATATTTATTAGAATTTAATTATATAATTGTAAATTTAGTATTTCTTGTTGTTAAAAAATAATTTAAGACTATCAACTTTAAAATTAAAAGTTTGTCTATTAATTTAAAATCCATAAGACCTTTGTTTATAAGTGTTCTTAAAAGCTCTTAGTAACACCTACTGATATATAGAAAGGTTTTTTGCATATAAGCATATGAATAGAGAACATACCGTAAGGTTTCTTGACAAGGATGAAACTATTCACAAATTTCAAATTTAATTTTGTAAGGATGAGGCTTGAAAGTCATGGTCAAAGGTTCCTACAATCATCATGTGGCACTTCATACTCGAGTGGCACTACAAATGGGTATTTACATATCACTTCTCTATGTTAAATCATCTTAGACATAAAGTTAAAATTAGCTTCCCCTTCTGCTTACTGAGCTCTTTAGAGCAATTGGCCTTCAATGTTTTAATGGGAAAAGGTAACCCCCCTCTTCACCAAGGATTTATTTATTTTTATATAAATTTGAATTAGCCAAAACCCTTTGCCAATACTTCATTTCCTAGGATTATTAAACCTAGGGACATCCCTCCTAAAATGGCTACTCACAAGATAGCTCTAAAAAAGTGTTCATTCTTAAAGATGGCTCTCACCTTACCCCTAGCTTGAGCTACTCCTCACCCAAACCTAGCAACATGGAAAAGGTCTCCCAAATTTTAGAAGTTGTTACTTTGGGACTAAGCCCACTAGGCCAAGAAACAAAGAAAGGTCAAAATTTTGATCTTGCAATCCCCTAAAGAACCCAACAAGACTCCCACTAACAAAAGCCTCAATGAACCAATATGTATCCCTAGGAAAGTGAAGGATAAAATAGGGGAAGAGTCAATTATTTACCTCCTTGAAGATGTTCAAACTACCCAACCCTATGTGAAATAGGACACCATACGAACAAGAGTTCCAAAATTAAAACTAAGCCAGGATAGAAGCCTAAAAAGATATACAACAATTGCACGAAATTAAAATATTGTGCCAAATCTCTTGAAGAAAACCTAGACCTACAAACTAGTATACTGAAACATGGTTTCTTTGTCAAATTTAAAACATGCTAGACATAAAGTCCACAGTTTGGAAATGGAGATTCTTTCAATTGGCCTAAGTCAAATTAGTGTTCCCTTTATGAGTAACTATGGAATAAAGTGAACATTTTTTTTTGCTATGTTTGAGAACCTCGAAATGGTGGAGAATAAATTAGATTTACTAGAGAAAAACCATGACAATGTAAAGGAAACCATAAAGAATATATCCATCAATATGTATGTTCTACAAGAAGAGCTTAAAGAAAGGAAGAAGGATGAATTAGATGGCCCTACTAAGAGAACCAAATCTAAAATTGTTGTTAATGTGTTCACCCCTTACTCAACTATAGTTGAAATTGTTAAGGATTATTTAGAGGTGACTTTTGAAGAGTGAGGGGTTTTCCTTGCAAAAGAATGGTGAGTTATCTTTGAGCTTAAGAGGCTAGTTGATCTAAATTAACCCCCTACTATATGTGTTCATTTTTTGTTATCTATCATTCTTATGTTATTTCTACTAATGTCTTTATTTCTTCCTTTGAGATCATTTATCTGTTTAGTCCTATACCTCATGGGACTCGTTATATATTTCATTGTGCTAATTTTGTAGGAGTTTAGACCCTTTAAAAAAACACCTAATAAGATATTTTAGGAAATGTCTCTCCATGAGACCACAACTAAGAAAGAACAAGATGGTTGTGTTTTACATTAAATGCCTTATTTATGTCAAAAAATATTGGTAGTATATCTATTATTTTTAATATATTTTTATTAATTGAACTCAAAGTCAAAGGAGATTAATGAGGAATTTTGTGTATTCATATTTATTTATTTATTTTTGTGTAAGATATTTGGTTGGATTATTTCCAATGTAATTGTTGTCAATTAGAATCGCACCCTACTAAACCAACTATTCAATATTCTATTGAAACATGGGATTGACCTTCAAGTGTGGGACCCTTGCAATGAATATAAAACTTCTGAAGAATGCCAACTTCCTTTCTAACCTAAGTGCAACAATGTTGAACCAACCCAACACTACATAAACCTACAACTAATTTTATTATATTGATCTCCAAGGAAAAGGGTAAGAAGGAATGCATAAAAGGGAAAGGATGGTGACACACCTAGATTAAATGAGTTTCTTCCCACCTACTACAACATAATGGATCAATAAAAATTTCCAGTAGAACTTGCACAAGTCTCTATTCTATCAACTCCTAGAGGTGTGTATGGAGGATAGGGCTTAACAAGTGCTAAAAGGGAAGAGAAATATCTACAGTCTGTTGGTGTTTCCAATTGATGGTGTACCATCTCCTAAAGGGTAGCTACTCCTTATGGTTAGAGACCCTAGGTCAGTGGCCAACGAACAGGAGATGATTGGCAAGCTTCTCCTATGCACTTTAGGCTCTATAGGACCAAGGTGGGTATCCCTATATGTTAAAGCAGATCAACACACTACAATGGTGGAAGGCCTTTGATGGGGTAAATCATCTATGCAACCTTCTAGATGTTATCAATGACTTATGGTAGTGTGGAAAGGGAAAACATGAAAGCAAATCTAAACTAAGAAAGTAGGGAAATGTTTTTGAATTAAATATTTTGATTATGTCCTAGCTTCAAACTTTGTGAATCTCCTTGACCAGTTCCTAATCCATACAAAGTCAGGAATGAAATAAACTCCCACAATAGCCTGACCATGGCTTCTCATAAGGTCCTACTACCTTGCAATAGGAAACCAACAAAAGGAAAATCATCACATTACTTATTAATCCACATTGCAGCACATTACCCTCACTATCTCTATGCAAGAAATCACACCACTCCTTAACTGATAGGAAAACACAGAAATAATTCAAACAACAAATGTGTTTGAAGCATCAACACAACCCTTGATTATATTGATTCAAAAGATAATACATACAATATTTGGAGAATATAACAGATTGACATATATATTTGGACCAAAATACAATGGCATATTACAGTCATTTGTTGTTATTACAAAGCATCATTTACAACATTCTCTATTTGTGTCCAAAGGACTTGCCCTATTCAACTTTACTCAATCAAATACTTACAAAAAATAAGAAATAAAATCATGGTAGGGAAACACTACACCAAACCACTCAAGTTGAAGAGTAGAAGTCCAAACAAAACAAAAACAACAAAACTTGCATTTCTAGTGTAGGTATAACTGAGAATTCAAATTCAAACCCTAACCCTAACTCAATTAGAGTTACAAAAAGGACTAAATCCAATTGATTACAAATTGTGTGTATAAAATATGTAAGTGCATAAGCAAGTAATACAACACACCAATGAAAAATTATATTAGAGAATTCAAATAACAATCTACTCAAATTGAAATAAACAAACTCTCTAATATCGTCCCATTGTCCTCTATCTCCAAGGATTTTTCAAGTCATTATTGCTCTTAGATTGTGTGTATGCACATGACTCTCCAAATGACAACCTGAAGAACGAGATGTTGAAAATGCAAGAAATCTTTCCTACATGATTGATTGCTAAAATGTTGTAGATGATTGTGCAAAGATTATGATAATGCTATGATATTGGTAATGGAAATGATGTGATGCAATTGCAAAAATTAAGATGCAGCTAATGGTAAAGCCACGGTTAATCTAAATGATGTTAAGATGCAAATGCTAAAATGCTAATGCTATAATGCTAAGATAACAATGCTCTCTAAAATTCTATAGAGTTTAATTACTAATGCTCTCTATATGAAATGTTGTAAATGAGGTTGTATTTATAGATTTCCCCAAGGCATCAGCCTATGTGGCAAGATTCAACAGTTTGGATTCGATCTGGAGAGACGGACAGTCAAGGATGAAGAGGTTAGAGAGAATCATGTAGTGTGTTCCCTTTAGTAGAACAAACTGCCAAGTGTGGAGAGGAATCAAAGAGAGGTGAAGGCCAAGTGTCTCAAAATTGGTTATAATTTGTTGAAGACAAATGTCATATTAAATATTGAAAATATTTAATTTCATGAGACACATGATGAGGCGGAAGATGAGAAGTTAGTATAAATGTGGCTAAATTCAAATTTAGAATTCGAATTTAATAAAAGGGAGTTAATTAAATAAAATAGACTAATTAAAGTTATTTGTTTAATTAAAACATGAAGAAAATGATTTAAGATAGGAAAATTAAAGAAAGTGAACTATATAAATAAATCTTATCAATTTATTTATAAGTAGACAAATTAAAGATCATTAATTAAATAACTTGTATTTAATTAATTTCCTCCAGACCAATTTTAAGCATATACATTTTGCCCCTCTTTGAAGTGATGTGTTTGCCACACATTGCTTCAAAGAAAAATTTTCTGATAGTGCTGATAAAAAAATTTTGACATACCCCAAACACTGATTTTTGAGTGATGATGGATATATGCCCCCTTAGGAGATAAATTGGGGAAATTTTGAATTTTTAGGATTTTTGAATTTTTAATATTTTTGAAATTTTATGATGATTTCCAATTTTTTCAGGATATTTCGACGATTTATCTCCCAATGAAGAAGATTGAGCCTACCAAGTGATTAATTGATTAATTGATGCCGTATTTCAAAAATAAAAAACAATCTCACTTAAATCCCACTTAATTACCCCCTTTAAAAGGTTAAAAGGTTAAAAGGTTAAAAGGTGAAAAAGGAAGCTCATTTGATTCATTTGCATTGGAGAGATTAAGTTGATTGAGCACTTGGAGCAAAATGGTGACTATATATCAAACCCATCAATTCGAGCGAGTTCAACGTCACAACTACTTGGTCGTGTATGGACCTCCACTACATACCTCGATAAACCTCTTGTTGAAATTTGAAATGTGTTTTTCCCGCATTTTTCAAGTTTTGAATTCTGCAATTTGTGTTTTAGCGCATTGAGTACCTAATATAGTGCATCTAGCTGATATTTAAGCGCATTAGTATTTTTAGTGCATTAATAGCACATAGGAGCGCATCTAGCAAATATTTTACGCATTAGAATTTTTAGCGCATTGATAGCACAGAGTAGCAGATAGAGTGATTTGTTTAGCGCATTGGGTAATTTAGCACATAGATTCCATGATTTAGCACATCGAGTGATTTTTCTAGCACATTCAGTTTATTAGCGCATAGAGACTGCACAATGGCGCTTTTGGTTTATTTTTTAGTGCATTTGGTAGTTTGGTGGATAGGGACCCTATTTTGGCACATTGATATAATTTTTTAGCCCATCCATGATTTCAGCACATAGAAGCATTGTTTTAGTGCATTTACGCCAAATTGATGAAATTTTGATTATTCTCCTTGATTTTGATGGTTGATGATTACGCCAACCAATATTTTGATGATGTTTGATGATGTCTTGATGATTGACCTCATGATAGGTGAGGGTCAATGATAGGATAGATGATGATTGACCTCATGACAAATGAGAGTCGATGATAAACACTCTATGAGATTTGATCAAAATCTCATTTAAGCTGATTAGATTGATTGATAGGTTGATAAAATGTTGATTTGTGATACGTTATGATTATAGGAGGATTTTATAGTTCTTCAGTCTCGGGAGTGATTCCCAAAGACCTAGGACATAATTCCACAGCTGGTGCAGGCTGATTTAGATGTGATTTCGCGATGTGGGTTGACTTCTTTGATTGATATGCCCCCATATAGGATCAACAGGGGACTTTTGATTACTTTAGCTGAGAGGTGGCATAGTGACCACAACACTTTTCATCTAGCAACTGGTGAGATGACAATCATGTCAAAGGATGTATATCGTATCTTGGGGATTCATGTTGTCAGCGAGCTAGTTGTTTATGATCACATAGAGTAGGGTGGTATTGATGCACTGTAAAGGACTTTCCATGATGATGAGATCAATTAATATGAGATCCCATGGTGGGAGATGGTTGCTTTGTATCCGACATTACCTTGCTTTCTAGTTGGATTCATTTGGAAATTTTCTATGTCTTGATCATAGGTCGAAGGGACTCTCAGTTGGCTAGGGCTAGATATTAGAGAGCATGATTACACAGGGGATCAGATACGCATGGGGATCTTGCATGTTGGTTCATTTGTATCATAGTCTTCATCAGGTAGTATACCTTGGAGCAATGAGTTTATCAGTTGGGGTTACACTACTATAGATTTGGGCTTGGGATCACATAGTTGTCACTTGACCAATGGCAGATAGGGATCGTCCAGTTGGCAGGCCCTATGTGTTTGGATATATAGGTCTAGTTGTCTAGCACAAGCTGGGAAAATTAGAGTATTGGAGACGATTTTTGGATGATCTAGAGATAGTCTCCTGGCGGCCATATTTAGATTGTGAGCAATGGCCAGAGGATGACATTGAGATGACATTTGTTTTCACTTCCAGATACTTGATTAGGCGAACATCATATGTTATCGAGTGATTCTTGGTTATGAGGGTGCTTTGGCAATATGGTAGAATTTAGGTTATGCCCCAAGGAGTTGCCATGTATGCTCGGAGATGACAGGATATTCCAGAGTGGGGACCCTCCCTATCATATGGTGCAACTTGTCAAGAGTATTTTGGGTTATAGTCACAAATATGGGAGTACCATCTAGAGATAACATATGTGTTGATGACAGATGATTATGTGCAGTATTTCTTCACACATCCTTTCCCAAGGATATCTAGTCCAGATGAGCCTGTACCATCTTTGGATGATGATGATAGGGCACCACCACACACACCGAGACAGGGGAGAGATGGGGGAGATAGAAATGAGGAAGAGGGATATGGTGGGGATGGAGATGATGGAGATGGCGGAGATGGGGGTGATGGAGGTGGAGGTGGATTGGTACTAGATGTGAGAGTGTATTGGAGGAGGAGGTCAATAGTGCCCACAGGACAGCAGTAGACAGTGCCATCATAGATTCAAATTTGTGTGCCCTTCGATTAGTAGCAGGCACATATAGCCACCCTACAGGCATAGGTGCAGAGCTTATAGGGACAGTTAGCACAGGGCCAGGCATAGATTGCCTCTCTAATAGTAGAGAGAGATAGAATGAGGTAGATATGTGAGAAGGTAGAGTCCTTGGTTGAGAGATTACAAAGAATTACTAAGGGTACCATGATAGGGGACATGCTTCAAGAGGTGCGACATTCAGCTAGAGAGGCAAAGTATTATACGTTGTGGTATCATGAGGCAGTGCTTGCAGAGCAGCGTGTTAGCTATGCACAGTCTGCCAATTCCAGATTAGGTTGGAGCCACTCACGGACGACTAGCAGAGGTGTGACTGGGCCACCTCCCAAAGATCCATCAGGCAGGGATCCAAGTGCAGGTTCATCTGGTGGTGGAGCAGGAGGCTCAGTTAGGCTAGCACTGTCTTGGGGGAGCAACACATAGCCCCTTGTGTTCAGATGTGATGTATTGACATTGATGTATTCACTTGTTTAGTTGGGGACTTTGTGATATTCTTGCCACATTTTGTTGATGTATCTCTCCATGTTTTACGATATCATTGTACACTTGACATTGATTTTGAGATTATATATGAGATGCAGTGGATACTTATTGATCTATGTGTTGTCTATACGCTTTTTATGATGGATGTTTATGATGAATGCATTTGATTTCCATTCTATATGATATGTTATGTTCATGTGATGATGCCATGATTATGTGTGGATGTAATGATGAAATGATGATGCATGGATTATGATGCTATATGATTTATGTAAAATGCTTTTATGTTATATGTGATGGATTTAATCATGCAAATGAAATGTGATGCACTTTATTTTTTTGTATTTTTTCTAATGCGAATATATGATCTAATGCATGGATGGGTATACGATATGATAATGCCTATGCATGTATGATATGATAATGCTTATGCAACTACTTGTGAATGATCTTGTTTTTGTTAATGTCAAATGTACTAAATCTTTTGATGAGAGAGATAAAATCATTTTGAAACTTTCCAACCTTGGAAAGATCTAAAATGCAAATGCAACACTAATATGGATGCAATCTATCATAACCATGCAAAGCTAAATATGCAATGTTGTCATTTTGTCAGCCGATTTGTCGTGCTTGGTATCATCATTGAGCTTTTAATATGTTGAAAGTTAGTACAAACATCATGGTATAATTAGACCTTGATGACATGAGTACAACTTTCATGGATTTTTGATATGGCAAGGTAATACAAGCATCTAGGCATAATTGAACCGAGATGACCTAAGTATTGCTTGCATAAAAAAGACAAGAGTTAATCCTTTTCCTATGCAAATTTGGAATGTCATCAATGATACTTTGTAGAGCACATCCCATGAAAATTTGCATAGTAGTAATGATTAACTCACAAATAGTAGACAAAGAAAAATCATACTCCATAGCTTCTCTAGTCCATGACATCCTTGAGTTGCTCCAAAGAAATGATAACAAAAATCAAGATACAATAGTTGAACATTCATGCTAAAGTGATTAAACCATGCTTCAGAAGAGTATCATCTAGTTAGATTTGTTTTGACTAATCTTGTAATTGATTTGGATGGTTTGTTTTTCAAAAATTGTGATTGATGTTCAATGTTGAGTTTTAGTTTCGTTGTAATCATTGTGTTTGCTGCATTGTTTAACTGTTGTTTGCCTGTTGATTTAAGCTCAAAGTAGATTGCCCCCAGTGGGTTCAAGATTTTTCCCCCAATGAGAAGCCAACCATTTATTATGGATATGCATAATGATAACCAAGTGAGGATGAGACACGACCGTGACGCCCATATATGTACATGAGGTTCTTTCAATGATCAAGCATAGTGATGGCAAAAAGCAGACGATCAACACACAAGATAATAGATGGAAAAGCTAATCTATCACAAATAGCACCTATTGTCAGGTTTTCACTACTTATTTTTATTGTACTTTTTCATATTATATCATTTTTTTGTTGTCACCAAGATGCCTATTTGCCAGGTTTTCATCAAGGTAAAGATTTTTTTATTTTTCACTTTTTTTTGTATTTTTCCATTTTTTGCCTTTTTTTTGGATTTTTGTCTTTTTCTATTTTTTTAGTATTTTTGATCTTTTGATCTTTTTTTTGTGATTTTGATTTTTTTATTTTGTATTTTTTTTTTCACTTTTTGACCGTGCACTGGATGAGTTATGTGTAAAACTTCTTAAGATGAAGGTTGTTGATAGGTTCTTTAAACAAGTCCCCTTTAGGTGTCGATAATTGATATGCTCTAGATCCATATACTGAGATGATGATAAAAGGACCTAGCCAATTAGGTTCAAAATTTCCCTTCTTTTCCCAATCCTGTTGATTATGAGGATTCTCTTTCAAGACCAAGTCACCAACCTAAAATGTTCTTGTTATGACCTTGTGATTATAGCTTCTTTACATTACTTGTTGGTAGGATTTTAGGTGATCAACAACATGCTTACAAAGTTCATCTAATAGTTCCAACTCTTGTATTCTGGATACTCGATAGTCTTCATCTGAAATGATTCCTTTCAATGACACCCTGAGTGAAGGTAATTCAACCTTAATAGGTAAGATGGCTTTTGATCCATAGACAATGGCATATGGTGTGGCTCTTGTAGGGTGTGAATGCTAGTACGGTATGCCCACAAAGTAGGGTTTAGTTGAACATGCTAGTCATGTCCAGCATCGTTGACAATTTTCTTCAAGATTTTCTAAATGGTCTGGTTTGAGGCTTCTGCTTGGCCATTCCCTTGAGGGTAGTATGGTGTGGAAAATCAGTGTTGGATATGGAATTTTTCACAAAGTTCCTATACATCTTGGTTTTTGAAAGGTCTACCATTGTCAATGACAATGGAGCTAGGGATGTCATACCAACAGATAATGTAATTCAAGATGAAAGAGGCAATTTGTTTACTAGTGATGGTGGTTAAAGAGATGATTTCAATCCACTTTGTGAAGTAATATGTGGCTGTGATTATGAATTTATGTCCATTGGAGGACGATGGATGAATCTTACCCACAAGATCAAGTCCCCACTAACAGAAAGGCTAGGTTGATGCGAATGGTTGTAGCTCCTACACTGGTGCATGTGTAAGGTTTCCATGGACTTGGCACTTTTTACACTTCTTGACAAATTGAAAAGATTCTTTCTCCATGTTCAGCCAATAATATCCCAAGTGTAGGAGTTTCTTAGTGAGAGTAAGACCACTTGAATGAGTACCACAAATACCTTCATGAACCTCTTGTAAAGTGGTTTTAGATTCGTTACATTCAAGACATCAAAGGAGAGTACCATCAAGACCTTGTCGATAAAGTGTATCGGCTATCAAGGTATGTCGAGCTGCTTGACAGATAAAGTTTCATTTTTGGTTTCGGGATAGATCAGGTGGAAGGTTATTGTCTCTCAGATAGGTGTAGATCTTCCCATAGATTAAGGAATCAACTTCAACTAGATGGTACACAACTTGAGATTCAGGATCATTGTAATCAGGATTAAACAATTGTTCCACCATGAATTCATAACGACTTCATTTTTCTGGTATTTGTAGAAGAGAAGCAATGGTTGCCATGGCATCTGCAACTTCGTTGTCTATTCTTGGATTTTTTTCAAATTCGATCTCAACAAAGTACTTCTTGAAGTCATCTACCATTCTCTTGTATGGCATTAGCTTGTCATATTTTATCTGATAGTTGTCATTAACCTGATTTATGACCAATTGAGAGTCTCCATAGACCTGTAATTCTATGATTTTCCATTCCACTGCTACCTTGATACCAATGATTAATGCTTCATATTCTGCCATGTTGTTAGTGCAAGGGAACTTTAACCTATAAGACTTTGGAATAGTGTGTCCTTGAGGAGTAACAAGTAGGATTCCAACACCCGATCCATGTTGAGTGTAAGATCCATCAAAGTATATATCCACTATTGTGTTGTCATGGTGAGAACATCTACATATGGGAATTCAATGTGCATGGGGTGGTCATCTGGCAATGGTGCTTCAACTAGCTGATCTGCTATTACTTGGACCTTGATTGTTCTTCTATCCACATACTAAATGTCAAATTCACTCAATATCATTACCCATTTTGCTAGTCTTCTTGTTAAATTGGCTTTGCTAAGTAGATATTTTAATGGATCTATCTTGGCTATCAGTTTGATGGTATGTGTTAACATATAGTGTCACAATTGTTGAGTAGCAAACACTACTGCCAAATAAGATTTTTCTATGAATGTACAGTTAATTTTGTAGCCATTCAATGTTCTACTGATATAGTAGATCACCCTTTCTTTTCTTATAGTGTCTTCTTGTGCTAGCAAAGCTCCCAAAGATGCCTCAGTAGTTGCTATGTAAATTAAGATTAGTTTTCCCTCTATTGGTGGTACCAATATAGGTGGATTCATCAGATATTGTTTTAATTAATTGAAAGAAGCTTCAAATTTTTCATCCCATCTGAAAGAAACATTCTTGTGTAGTAAATGAGTAAAAAGATTACTTTTGTCTGCTAGTTGTGCGATGAATCTTCTAATGGATTTGAATCTTTCTTGTAGAGATCTTAGTTGGCTGATGTTCTTAGGAGGTGGCATTTCCATGATGGCTTTAACTTTTGTTGGATCTACTTCAATGCCTTTAGCTAGGACTATGTATCCTAAGAGTTTTGTTGATGTTACTCCAAATACACACTTCTTTGGATTTAACCACACATTGAACTTTTCCAATCGAGTGAATATTTTATCCAAGATTTTCATATGTCCTTCCCTAGTGAATGATTTTTCTAGCAGGTCATCCACATAGTCCTCCATGAATGTGTGCATCATTTCACGAAAGATTGTTGGCATTGCATGCTAATAGGTGGCTCATGCGTTCTTTAACCCAAAAGGCATGACATTCCAACAAAATATACCCCATGGGAATGTGAAAGTTGTTTTGTCTTGGTCTTCTATTGCAATTTTGATTTGATTATAACCTAAAAATCCATCCATGAGTGATAGCATTGCATGTCCAGCTGTTAAGTCCACAATGATTTCTATATTGGGCAAAGGAAACTCATCCTTCAGACAAGCCTTATTAATATCCCTAAAATTTGTGCATATTTTAATGTTATTGTCTAGTTTGGAAAGTAGTACAATGTTTGAGATCCATTTTTCATAGTCAATTGGTCGGATGAATCATGCATCCAATAGTTCCTTTAATTCTGCTTTCACTAGTAGGGCAGTGTGTGGATGCATTTTTCTCAATTTTTGCTTTACTGGCTTCACTCGGGTGGTAGAGATAAATGGTGCATTATAAGATCTAGCTCTATTCCTGACATGTCAATGTAGGACCAAGCAAAATTGATTTTTCTTTCCTCAAAGAATTTGGAGAAGCTTGATTTTTCTTATTTTATCATGGATGCAGCTAGATGTAGGGTCTTCATTATTTCAACAGTGCCAATATTTATGGATTGCATAGGCTCAACCAATACTAAAGATATCTCATGATAATGCTCGGGAAGAGTGTCAAATTTCCCATCCTTCAGTGCCTTAGAGAGGATTTCACCATTGGATACACTCTTTCTTTTACTTTTTCTTGATCTAATACTACCATTGAATGGTTTTCACCATTAGATTGATTTTTGATATTCATTGTTCTGCAGCTAAGAGATTTGGCACTCCCCTTGTCAGAAGCTTCGTTATGAGATTCATTGGTGGAACATGTTTCTGGATTCTTAGAACAAAGGAAGTTGACAATGGCATCATCATCCAAAAAGATAGGGACATCAAGTAGCTTGGTTTGTTCCTAGTCAATGATTTTGAGGTGTACCAAAGGTTAAGGAATCATTAGATTGGTTTAAATCAAAGACGGTAAGCGTCATGATGGAAACGTGGTCAAAGTGTTTGATAGCAGTGTCAAGGTCTGTGATGTTACTCTCCTCTGAATGATCTATCTAGCTCGATGTCTGATCGTCCTCACCAGAGTCATCAATATGTAGTGATCCAAATTCAAGTGGTTTAGACCCTAAACTTTGTCCCTCCATACGTATGGGTGCGTACCTTTGTATCACATCAATTTCTTTGTCTTGACAAGATTCTTCAGAGATCAAGTCCCATTCATATTCATTTGAATATGTTTCAGAACTAGCTTGCAATTGAAGGATTTGCTCACAAATTTGTTGCTTGGCTTCTTCTTTTATCTCTTCTTTTTATCCTAGCCCTGTCTTGTCTTTTGCATTGATTGTGATAGGCTGAATTGGTTCCATGATACCTTCTTTTCTTTTGCCAATAGGACCTTTTTCTTCATATCCCATCTTTTCTAGGATTGTAAATCCTTTGCCATACGGTTCTATTAGTATATTGGAAGTTGATGCTTGGGATGCTTCTTCATCTTTGTACAACCAATTTAAAACGTCCTTATTTTTAGATTCATCAACTATAGTGCTTGCTTTTACAAACTTACCATCAAAGAGCATGATGAGTTGTGAAGATTGTTGTTTGAATGTTGATGGTTTTCCATATAACTTTGGAGAAGGTAATAGCTATGAGAGACATAAGGACTGCTTGATTGAATATTCACCCATGCCTTTATCTTTCAACTGGATTTTTCTCTTGAATTGTTTCGACAAAGAATTTAGTTGGCTTTCATTACTTGAGGAAGTAGAATCACCAATGCCTTTATCTTTTGACTGAACCTTTTTCTCAGACTGATTTGACAAAGAATTTAGTTGGATTTCATTGCTTGATGAACTAGAAGTGTGAGCTTCCCTATTTTGTGGTACAAAAGTATCTTAGACCATCTCAAGAGCGTTGCAATATTGAGGATTGTTGGAATTAGCTAAAATGGTGATCTCTTTTATAAGGAAATTTCAAGCATTGATGATACATTGATGGAACTGCTTGCATTTCATGGATCCAAGGTCGACCCAAGAGTATGTTGTATGTCAAGTCTTTGTCTAAAAATTAGAAAACTATATCTTTTTGAATCGGTCCTGTATGTGAAGTATTAAAATTATGTGTAAATGCATAAAGCAATGTAATACAACACAATCAATGAAACATTATATTAGAGAGAATTCAAATAACAATAATCAAACTGAAAGAACAAACTCTCTAATGTTGTCCCATTGTTCTCTATCTCCAAGGATTTATCAAGTCATTGTGACTCTTAGATTGTGTGTATGCACATGACTCTTAAAATGAGAACCTGAAGAATGAGATGTTGGAAATGCAATAAACCTTTCTACATGATTGATTGCTAAATGATATGTTGTATATGATCATGCAAAGATTATGATAATGCTATTGATATTGACAATGGAAATGCTATGATGCAATTACAAAAATTAAGATGCAACTAGTGTTAATGTCATTATTGATTAAACTAAATGATACTAAGATGCAAATGCTAAATGCTCAATGCTAAGATGTTGAGATAACAAATGCTAAGGAAATTTCTGCAGAATGTACTTATGCTCAATTCTCTATATGAAATGCTATAAATGAGACTATATTTATAGATTTCTTCAAGGCATAAACTGATGTGGCAAGATTCAACGGTCTAGATTTGATCTAGGGAGATGAACGGTTGAGGATGAAGAAGTTGGAGAGAATCAAGGAGAGTGTTCCCTTTAGTAGAACACATTGCCAAGTGTGAGGAATCAAATGGATGGAAGAGCCAAGTATCTCCAAATTGGTTAGGATTTGTGAGATAAATGCCAATTTAAATATTAAGAATATTTATTTTCATGAGACACATGATGAGGTGGAAGTTGAGAAGTTAGTATAAATGTGCTCAAATTCAAATATAAAATTCGAATTTAATAAAAGGGAATTAATTAAATAAAACTAACTAATTAAAGTTGTTTATTTAATTAAAACATGAAGAAAGTGATTTTGAATAAGAAGAGTTTTAAGAAAGTGAACTATATAAATAAATTTTGCAATTTATTTATAAGTAGAGGAATTAAAGATTTATTAATTAAATAATTAGTATTTAATTAATTTTCTCTAGACCAATTTTAGGTGTATACATTTTTCCCCTCTTTGAAGTGATGTGTTTAAACATTCCTTCAAAGAAAAACTTTGATGATGGTGTCGATAAAAATTTCAATATGCCCCAGATGTTGATTTTCGAGTGATGTTGGGTATATGCCCCCTCGGGAGATAAATCAGGGAATTTTTAGGATTTTTTGAATTTTTGAAATTGTTATGATTTTTTGATGAGTTTCAAATTTTATGATGTTGTGACAATTTATCTCCCGAAAAATGAAGAATGATCCTGCCATATTTGATTAATTGATTAGTTGATACCCCTTGGTTTAAAAAAAAAATCAATCCCATTTAATTACCACTTAATCACCCCTTAAAAAGGTAAAATGATGAAAAAGAAAGTCATTTGAGTTCATTTGCATTTGAAGATTTTGAGCTGAGTGAGAGATTAAGCATTTTGAGAAAAATGGTGATTTTGATCCAAACTCATCGATTCAAGCGAGTTTGACGTCACAACCACCCAACCGAGTATGGACCTCTGGTATGTACCTCGAGAAACCTCTTCATGAATTTTGAAATGCGTTTTCCCACATTTTTTTCATGTTTTGAATTTTGATTTTGTGTTTTAGCACATAGGGAGTTCGCTTTAGCGCATAGGGTCACTATTCTAGCAAATAGGGTTGATTTAGCGCATATGGTATCTATTGTAGTGCATAGGATTAATTTAGCACATAAAAGCCATAAAATAGAACATTGAGTTGTTTTAGCGCATCTAAGGTTTTAGCACATTTATGAAGTTTTCTAGCACATATGTGATTTCAATGCATAAAAACACTATTTTAGCGCATTTACACCATAATGATGAAATTTTGATTTTTCTCCTTGTTTTCAATGTTTGATGATTGCATCAACTGTTGACTTGATGATGTTTTGATATGATAGTTGATGATTGATCTCATGATAGGTGAGAATCAATGATAGGATAATGATGATTGACCTCATGATAGGTGAGGATCAATGATAGACACTCATGAGATTTGATCAAAATCTCATTAGAGTTGATTAGATTGATTGATAAGTTGTTTGATAAATTGTTGATTTGTGATATGTTATGATTATAGGAGGATGTTAGGATTCTCCAGTCTTGGGAGCAATTCCCAAAGACTTGGGACATGATTCCACAGCTGGTGCAGGCTGATTTAGATTTGATTGAGTGATGCAGGTTGACTTCTCTGATCGATATGCTCCAGTATAGGATCAACAGGGGACTTCTGACTACTTTGGTTGAGAGGTGGCACAGTGACCGTAACACCTTTCACTTGGCCACTAGTGAGATGACTGTTACGCCAGAGGATGTGTATTGTATCTTAAGGATTCTGGTTGTTGGTGAGCTAGTGGTTTATGACCACACAGAGAAGGGAGGGACTGATGCATTACAGAGGATTTCCCATGATGATGAGATTAGCGGATACGAGATCCCATGGTAGGAGATGGTTGCATTGTATCAACCATTACCATGTGTTCTTATTGGATTCATTGGAGGCTTTCTATGTCTTGACTGTAGGTCAAAGGGACTATCAGTTGGATGGAGCCACATATTGGAGAGCATGATTAAATAGGGGGTCAGATATGCTTGGGGATCTTGCATGCCTACTCATTTGTGTCACGATCTTCATCAAGTGGTTTATCTTGGAGTGGCTAGTCTATCGACTGGGGTTACATTGCTACAAATTTGGGAATGGGAGAACATAGTTGTCACGCAGCCTATTGCAAACAGAGATCATCCTGTTGGGAGGCCCTATGTTTTTGGATATAGAGGTCCAGTTGTCTAGCATAAACTGGGAAAATTGGAGTATTGGTGGTGTGTGTTGGATGATTTGGAGGTAGTTACCTGGAGGCCATACTTGGACTGTGAACAGTGGCCAAAGGATGATATTGAGATGTCATTTGTTTTCAGTTCTAGATATTTGATTGGGTGGACACCATATGTGATTGAGAGATTCCTGGTCATGAGGGTGCTTCGGCAGTATGGCAGAGCTCAGGTGATGCCCCGCGGAGTGGCATTGTATGCTCAACAAGGACAGGACATTCCAGAATGGGGACCTACGTTATCCTATGATGCAGCCTGTTAGGAGTACTTTGGTTTATAGCCCTGAATACAACATTATCATCCAGAGATTGTTGATGCACTTATGACAGACGATTATGCCTAGTGCTTCTTTACTCATCCTTTCCTAAGGATATCCATCCCAGAGGAGCCAGTGCCCACCATGGATGATGATGAGAGGGCAACATCGCATGCCTCAAGACTGGAGAGATAGGGGAGATCGAGATGGGGAGGAGGGAGATGGTGGTGATGGAGGGGATGGAGATGGAGGAGATGAAGGTGATGGAGGTGGGGGTGGAGGAGATGGAGGTGGATGTGGACAAGTGTTGGATGTGAGAGTGACTCAAAGGAGGAGATCAATAGTGTCTATAGTACAACAATAGATTTAGATTTAGTTTCCCTCCCATCAGCAGTAGGCTTAGATAGCTACTTTACAGACACTGGTATAGACCTTATAGGAACAACTGACACAGGCCCATGCATAGATACAGGCACAGGCATAGATCGCCTCGTTGATAGCAGAAAGAGATACTCTGAGACAACAGTGAGCAGGCAGAGTCCTTGTCAGAGAGATTACAGAGAGTTATTGAGGGTACCACAACAACATATATGCTTAGAGAGGTATGACACTCCGCCAGGGAGGCCGAGTATTACAGGCTGCGATATCATGAGGTAGTTCCTACAAAGCAGCGTGTTAGTTATGTAGCATATGCTAGTGCCAAATCAAGGTGTAGTCATTCACAGACAACAAGCAGAGGTGTGACTAGGCCACCTCCTAGGGATCCAGGTACAAGACCATCCAGTGGTACAATAGGAGGTGCAGTGGGGCCAAAATTATCTGGTGGGAGTAGCACATAGCTCCGATGCTCACCTTTGATGTATTTGAGGCATGATGATGTATACACTTGTTTAGTTAGGGACATTATGATATTTTTCCATTTTGATGATGTACCTCTCCATATTTTACGATATCATTATACACTTGACATTTATTTTGAGATTATATATGAGATGCAACCGATATTACCAATCGATGTGTTGTCTATATGCTTTTCTGATGGATACATTTAATTTCCGTTCTATATGATATGTGATGTTTTTATATGATTATGACATGATTATGTGTGGATGGAATGATGAAATTATTGTGCATGGATTATGATTCTATATGACTTTATGTGTGATGTTGTTATGCTACATGAGATGAATTTGATTATGCAAATGAGATGTAATGCACCTTATGTTTTTTTTGTATTTTTTGAATGCAAGTATATAATCTAATGCATGGATGGATGTATGATATGTTTTCTAATGCATGCATGATATGATAATGCTTTCTAATGTATGATATACTTATGCAACTATATGTAAATGATCATGTTTTTGTTAATGTCAAATGTACTCAATCCATTGATGAGAGAGATAAAATAATTTTGAAATTTTGTCAGCCTTGGAAAAATCTATAATGTAGATGAAAAACTAATATGGATGTAATCTATCTTAACCATGCAAAACTAAATATGCAAAGTTGTCATTTTGTCAGTCGATTTTATCGATTTTATTGTGCTCGGTATCATCATTGAGCCTTTAATATGTTGAAAGTTAGTACAAACATTGATGGTATAATTAGACCATGATGACCTGAGTACAACTTCCATGGATTTTTGATATTGGAAGTTAATACAAGCATCTAGGCATAATTGAACCAAGATGACCTGAGTATTGCTTGCATAAAATAGACAAGAGTTAATCTTTTTCCTATGCAAATTCAAAATGTCATCAATGATACTTTGTAGAGCATGTCCCATGAAAATTTGCACAGTATTAATGATTAACTCATAGATAGTAGACAAAGAAAATATCATTCTCGATCATAGCTCCTCTAGTACATGACATCATTGAGTTTCTCCAGAGAAATGATAACAAAAATCAAAATACAATAGTTGAACATTCATGCCAAAGTGATAAAACATTGGTTCAAATGAGTATCATCCAATTAGATTTGTTTTGACTAATTTTGTTGTTGATTTGGATGGTTGATGTTTAAATTTTGTGATCAATGTTCAATGTTGAGTTTTTATTGTGATTATTGTGTTTGTTGTGTTGTCTGACTATTTGTTTGTTTGTTGTTTTAAGCTCAAAGTAGCTTGCCCCTAGTGAGTTTAGGATTTTTCCCCCCAGTGAGAAACCAACCATTTATTATGAATATGCACAATGATAACCAAGCTAGGATGAGATACAACCGCGATGCTCAGATATGTACATGAGACCCTTTTGATGATTAGGCATAGTGATGGCGAAAAGTGGATGGAAAACCCACATGACAATAGATGGAAAAGTTAATCTATCACAAATAGTGCCTGTTGTCGGGTTTTCACTACTTGTTTTTATTGCATTTTTTTAGATTATATGATTTTTTTGTTGTCACCAAGATGCCTGTTTGCTAGGTTTTCATCAAGGTAACAATTTTTTTGGATTTTTCACTTTTTTTTTGTATTTTCTCTCTTTTTTGCTTTTGCTTTTTTTTTTCTTTTTGACTGTGCATTGGATGAGTTAGGTGTAGAACTTCTTAAGATGAAGGCTATTGATGGGTTCTTCAAATAGGTCCCCTTCAGGTGTAGACAACTAATATGCTCCAGATCCAAAGACTGATGCAACGACACAAGGACCTAGCCAATTTAGTTCAAATTTTCCTTTCTTTTCCCTATCTTGTTGATTACAAGGGTTTTCTTTTAGGACCAAGTCACCAACCTGAAATGTTTTTGGTTTTACCCTGTGGTTATAGCTTTTGGACATTCTTTATTGATAGGATTTCAGGTGATCAACTGCATGTTGACGACGCTCATCCAAGAGTTCCAACTCTTGTAGCCTAGATACTTTAAAATATTCCTCTAAAATGATTCCTTCAAAGATAGCTGTAGGGAAGGTAGCTCAACCTTGATTGGTAAAATGGCCTTTGATCCATAGAAAAGAGCATATGGCGTGGTTCCTATAGGGGTGTGGATGTTGGTATGGTATGCCCATAAAGCTGGGTTTAGTTGAATGTGCCAGTTTCATCCAACATCGTTGATAGTTTTCTTTAGGATTTTCAAGATGGTTTTGTTTGATGCTTATGCTTGGCCATTCCCTTGAGGGTAGTATGGTACAGAGAATAGGTGTTGAATGTGGAATTTTTCACAAAATTCCTGAAGATCTTGATTTTTGAAAGGTCTCCCATTGTCAGTGATAATGGAACAAGGGATGCCATACCAAAAGATAATGTAATTCAAGATGAAAGAGGCAATTTGTTTACCAGTGATGGTGGTCAATGGTACGGCTTCAATCCACTTTGTGAAATACTTCGTAGCTATGATGATGAATTTGTGTCTATTGGATAAAGACGGATGAATATTTCCTATAAGATCAAGTCCCCACTAACAAAACAACCAAGTTGATGTGAATGGGGTGTAGTTCCTATGCCGGTGCATGAATGAGGTTTCCATGGACTTGACATTTTTGGCACTTCTTGACAAATTGAAAAGACTCTTTCTCCATGTTTGAGCAATAATACCTCAAGCTTAGGAGTTTCTTAGTGAGAGTAAGACCACTTAAATGAGTGCCATAGATACCTTCATGAACCTCTCGTAAAGCAGTTTCATATTCGTTATGTTCAGGACACCGAAGGAGAGTACCATCGAGACCTCATTGATAAGGTATATTTGCTATCAAGGTATGTTGAGCTGCTTGTTGATGAAGTTACATTTTTGGTTTTGGGATAGATTAGGTATTAGGGTATTTTCTCTCAGATAGGTGTAGATCTTCCCATATATTGAGGAATCATCTTCAACTAAATGGTACATAACTTGGGATTAAGGGTTGTCATAGGTAGGATTAAACAATTGTTCCACCATGAATTCATAATGAGCTCATTTTTCTGGTATATGTAGAAAGGAGGCAATGGTTTCCATGGCATCTGCAGCTTTGTTGTTTGCTCTTGGAATTTTTTCAAATTTTATTTCAATAAAGTACTTCTTGAAGTCATCCACCATTCTCTTGTACGACATCAACTTGTCATCCTTTGTCTAATAATCATCATTAACCTCATTTATTACTAGTTGAGAATCTCCATAGACTTGTAACTCTGTGATTTTCCATTCCATTACTACCTTGATACCAATGATTAATGCTTCATACTCAGTTGTGTTGTTAGTGCAAGGAAACATCAACTTGTAAGACTATGGAATGGTATGTCCTTGAGGAGTGAAAAATAAGATTCCAACACCTGATCCATGTTGCGTGTAAGATCCATCAAAGTATAATATCCACTGTTGTGTTGACACTGTAAGGACATCTGCATCTGGAAACTCAATGTGCATGGGATGATCATCTTGTAATGGTGCTTTAGCTAGCTGGTCAATTATTGCTTGGCCCTTGATTGCTTTTCTATCCACGTACTGAGTGTCAAATTCACTCAATATCATTACCCACTTTGCTAGTCTTCCAGTTAAATTGGCTTTGTTGAGTAGATATTTCAATGGATATATCTTTTCTATCAGTTTGATGGTGTGTGTTAACATGTAGTGTCATAATTTTTGAGTATCAAACACTACTGCCAAACAATATTTTTCAATGAATGTGTAGTTAATCTCATAGCCATTTAGTGTCTTGTTGATGTAATAGATTTCCCTTTCTTTTCTGGTGGAGTCTTCTTGTGCTAGCAAAGCTCCCAAAGATACTTTAGTAGTTACAATGTAGAGTAAGAGTGGTTTTCCTTTTGTTGGTGGTACTAAGATAGGTGGGCTCATTAGATATTGTTTCAGTTGGTTAAAAGAAACTTCACACTTTTCATCCCATTTGAAGGAAACATTCTTATGTAGCAAGTTAGTAAAAGGATGAATTTTGTCTGCCAGTTGTACA
This sequence comes from Sequoia sempervirens, assembly GCA_007258455.2. Taxonomy (NCBI): domain Eukaryota; kingdom Viridiplantae; phylum Streptophyta; class Pinopsida; order Cupressales; family Cupressaceae; genus Sequoia; species Sequoia sempervirens. Next base: position 62,623,975 of record VDFB02168118.1, read on the forward strand.
ATGAACCTTCAGATAGATTGAAATCATCCATGCAAAGATCTGAGTTGGTTGATGTTCTTAGGAGGAGGCATTTCCATGATGGCTTTGATTTCGTTGGATCTACTTCAATGCCTTTAGTCGAGACTATATATCCTAAGAGTTTAGCTGACATCACTAATGCACACTTCTTTGGATTTAACCGTACATTAAACTTTTCCAACCTGGTAAATTTGTTATCTAAGATTTCCATATGTCCTTCCCTAGTGAATGATTTTGCTAGGAAGTCATCTACATAGTCTTCCATGAATGTGTGCATCATGTCATGAAAGATTGTGGTCATCACATGTTGATAAGTGGCTCCTATGTTCTTTAACCCAAAAGGCACAACGTTCCAATATAATGTACCCCATGGACATGTGAAAATGGTTTTGTCTTTGTCCTCTAGTGCAATTTTTATCTGATTATAGCCTGGAAATCTTTCCATGAGTGATAACATTGCATGACCTGCTATTAAATCCATAATGATGTCTATGTTAGGAAAAGGAAAGTCATCCTTCGAACAAGCCTTGTTAAGATCTTTGAAGTTCGTACATATCCTAATGTTGTTGTCTAGTTTAGAAATTGGTACAGTGTTTGAGATCCATTCAACATAATCAATAGGTTAGATGAATCCTGCATCCAATAATTTCTTCAATTCCGCTTTAACCAATAGTGCAATGTGTGGATGCATTTTTCTCAATTTTTTCTTTATTGCTTTTACTCTAGGTGGTAGAGATAAATGGTGCATTATAAGATCTGGATCTATCCCTGATAGGACTAAGCAAATTTGATCTGTCTCTCTTCAAAGAACTTAGTGAAGCTTGGTTTTTCTTCCTTTGTCATGGATGTTGCTAGATATAGAGTCTTGACTGTTTCAGCTGTACCAATGTTGATGGATTCTGTGGGCTCCACTATTACTAAAGATCTCTCATGATAGTGTTAAGGAAGAGTGTCAAATCTCCCATCCTTCAGTGCCTCCAAGAGGTTTTCACCATTGGATACACTCTTTATTTTTACTTTTTCTTGATCTAATACTACCATTAAATGGTTTTCACCATTAGATCAATTTTTGATATTCATTTTGCATCTAAGAGATTTGGCACTCCCCTTGTTAGAAGCTTCATTATGAGATTCATTGGTGGAACTTGTTTTGGGATTTTCAAAACAAAGGAAGTTCACAATGGCATCATCTTTTGGAAAGATGGGGATATCAAGTAGCTCGGTTTGGTCCCAGTCAATTAGTTCAGGGTGTACCAATGGTAAAGAATCATCAAATTGGTTAAGGTCAAAAGGGGTGAGTGTCATGAAGGAAACATCATCAAAGTGTTCAATAGCAATGCCAAGGTCTATGATGTTACTCTCCTCTAAATGATGTATCTCGCTCAATGTTTGATCATCTTCATTAGAATCATCAATATGTAGTGATCCAATTTCAAGTGGTCTAGACCCTGAACTTTGTCCCTCCATATGTGTGGGTGCATACCTCTGTATTACATCAACTTCTTTGTCTTGACAAGATTCTTCAGATGGTGAGTCCCATTCATATTCATTGGAGTTTGTTTTAGAACTATTTCACAATTGGAGGATTCGCTCACAAATCTACTGCTTGGTTTCTTCTTTTGACTCTTCTCTGTATCCTAGCCCTGTCTTATCCTTTGGATTAGTTATGATAGGCTATATTGGTTCTATAATTCCTTATTTTCTTTTGCCGACATGACCTTTTCCTTCATATCCCATCTTCTCTAGGATTGTAAACCCTTTACCATACGACTCTATTAGTACGTTGGAAGTTGATGCTTGTGAGGCTTTTCATCTTTGTACAACCAATTTAAAATGGACTTGTCTTTAGATTCATCCACTAGGGTGCCTGTTTTTACAAACTTACCATCAAAGAGTGTGATTGGTTGTGAAGATTGTTTTCTTGATGTGGATGGTTGTCCATAGGATTTCAAAGAAGGTAGGAGTTGTGAAAGACATGAGGACTACTCAAAAGAATATTCACCCATGCATTTTTCTTTCAGTTAAACTTTTTTCTCAAATAGTTTTGACAAGGACTTTAGTTGAATTTCATTGTTTGAAGAAGTGGAATCACCTATACCTTTATCTTTTGACTAGACCTTTTTCTCAGGCTGATTTGACAAAGAACTGATTCGACCTTCATTGTTTGATGAACTAGGAGTGATAACTTCCCTATTGTGTGGTACAAAAGTATCCTGGACCGTCTTAAGAGTGTTGCAATATTAAGGATTGTTGGAATCAGCTAAAATGATGATCTCTTGTCCATTGAAAGGAAATTTCAAACATTGATGATACGTTGACGACACTACTTGCATCTCATGGATCCAAGGTTGACCCAAGAGTATGTTATATGTCAAATATTTGTCCAAAACTTAGAAAAATATATCTTTTTGGATTGGTCCCACTTGGATGGGAAAGAAAATTAGTCCTTGTGAGGATCTTTCTTCATCATCATATGCTTTGATAGTGATCTTTCTTCTAGCATCTATTGCATTTTCTGAGAATCCTAGTGCATGGACAAGCTTTTAAAGTACAAATATTTAGATCAACTCCTCCATCTATTAGAACACATTTGATCCAATGTTTATGAATGATAACCTCAATATGAAGGGTTGCATTATGTGGATGAGTAAGGGATGCATCATCATTTTCTAAAAATGATAGGCAATGAGGTGTGGTCAAATGTCCCACCATGGCTTGGAATTGACAAACTTCCAAATTAGTAGGTACGATGGTGTCCACTAAAGCCTTTTCCAGAATATCCTTGTGGGTTGGTGAAATTTTGAGAAGTTCCAATATGGATATTTGAGTTGGGATCTTTTGCAATTGGTCTACAATGTTGTATTGATTTGATTGGGCAACGGGTGTCTTAGATGTACTTCCCTTCAAGACATACTTAGATTCAGCCCTTGTGGCCATGTTTACTGGCATGCTATCTTGTTTGTCTTTGATTTTAATGACATTAATTTGATTATCAACCGCAACCATTTCTTGTTTGATGTCATGGATTTGATTTGATGTGATGTTGAGATTGATTTGATCATCAGTTGTAACAATGTTTTGTTCATGCTCAATTGTGATGTCATTAATTTGATTATCAAATACAACAAAATTTTGTTTATCCTTGGTTTCAATGTCATTAGTTTGATCATCAACCACCTCAATGTGAAGAATGGTAGAATCATAGACATAGTTTACATTTCACCCTTTGGTGTTTGTTAAAGAGGATTCCCCTTTTTCATAGTTTCCAAGGTAAAGGGTTCTTGAATGCTCCATGATCAACATTTGTTTGAGGTCCTTCCATTGATATTTCCTTTCTATCTATTAAATATTGCACCAAATGTTTTAGTTGCATGCAATCGTTTATTTTGTGACCTTTGTTTCTATGAAAATCACAATAATGTACATCATTCCACCATGAAGGTTTAACTCTTGGTTCCCAATCTTGTGCCTCTGGTAATGTTATAAGTTTTTTCACAATAAGCTCTTTTAATGCTAATTCAAGTGACTATCCCAAGGTGTAAATCTTCTTCGATCTGATGGTGTTCAATATGGCAGTGGTTTAGATTCAATATTGTTTTTATTGCTATTTTGATTGGTCTTTGGTGTAATTCTTGATAGATTAAAGACTGGTTTTGCATTATGCATTTCAATTGCACCATCATTACCAATATTCTTGTTTCTTTGCCAAAATTTGGGTTTCTCATTGCTATTATAATGATTAGAGGAGTTTGTTGAGTTGTTTGCTTTATTGTAGATTTTTAACACTCCTCTCTTAACCAAGGCTTCCTTAAATTTAAGTCCATTTTCAATCATTTTCTCAAAGTTGGGTGGATATTGCAATTCAAGTCTATAGCTCATCTCATCATTTAGATTGTCAATGAAGATTTCCATCTTTTCCTTTTCAGGTATAGGATGAGGATATCTAGCAAATAATCTTCTCCATCTTTGTAAAAATATGAGAAATGATTCACCCTTTTTTTGTGTTGCAAAGATCTCTCATGGTTATCTCGTGTTGGATGTTGTATGAGTATAGAGTGATGAATTTATTAACTAGCTCTTCAAAGGATCTAATGCTGGGTGGGAGTTTTGAAAACCATTCCATGCAATGGCCACCCAAATTTCATGGAAACAATCTCATAAAATAGGTCTCTTCGTGTGCAAACTCCAAGCTCATGGTGCAAAATTCTCTTACATGATCTATACGATCAGATTTTCCATTGTACTTATCATATTTTGGGAGGTCATAGTTTGGAGGAAATGGTATCATATTCAGACTTCTATCAAAAGGATATGGGTATATATCTTGCAGCAAATATCTTTTTGTGGTCCCTCTTTGCATGTCTTGAATATGTGTTTGAAGATTTTGTATTTGTTGGGTCAAAAAATTCATTGGATCAGTATTTTGTGAATTAACCTTTGTCCTCTTGGAGTTCCTTTCAATTGATTGATGTCAAAATCATGGGGAAGTTTCACACCTTGGTTGGCCAACATCAAAAAATATTTTTCTCCATATTTTTCTAAAACCTTTTCCATGAACTTGTGAAATTTGGGGTCTTATTGAGCTGTTTGAATGCCTTCATCAATGATTTCATCAGTTTCAGGTTTGTGGAATCTATGAAAGGTATTTTCTTCTGCTTTTGCCATAGTGGTTTGTGTTTCATGTTCCTGTTCTTTGAGTTTTTGTTTTTGAGATCTTGTTAAAACAGGCATACAAGTGGTAAAGATTTACTATACTTTGATCTTTATTTAGGAGTGCCAAGGAGATTCCTAAGTCAAATAGAATGATGGATTCTATTGATAAGACTCAAGTGAGTCTGATCGTACAACATTGTGGTTTGTGATGAAGGATGATAGATCCTGATAATGAAATTCAGCTAACAATCAGATATAGGTTTGATAATTTAGGCACTTTAGGATGGTAGATCTAAGTTTAGTTAAAGGAATTCACTTGCAAAATCTAGTTTCTTCAAGTTTAAACTATTGTGGTGATAAGGAATGATTTGTATTTTGGAAAAAGTTCCTAAATCTAACGTTAATTGTCTGACAGATGTTTAAATTAGCTCTTTGTTTGTGAATCAACTAGATGTGCTAAAACAGGGACCAAATACGCTAAAAGATGGCATAGATGCGCTAAAATAGAGATTGGATGCGCTAGACTATACCCCAGATGCGCCAAAATAGGAAATTGTATGCACTAAAAGATCTAATGAATGCACCAGAAAAGAATCTAGATGTGCTGGAAGATAAGCTAATTGTGTTGGAAAAATACCTAGATGCACTAGACTACCCCTCTATATGTGCTATAACAGAAAGTTGATATGCTGGAAAATTGAGGTAAATGTGCTAGATCATGGGCTAAATGCATTGAAAGATGAAGGCAATACACTAGAAAATACCCTATATGTGCTGGAAAATGATATGAATGCGCTGGAACAAGCCAGAGATACGCTAGACTACCCCTAAGTATGGTTCAAGTTATCTAACAAATGTTTGACTTAGCTCTGCTAAACAAATTTGCAAATGTGTTGGAAGACGAGACAAATGCACTGAAAGGTATGATGGATGTGCTAAAATAGAGACTAGATGCGCCAAAGTATGAGCTAAATGTGCTAAAAATTATAATGGATGTGCTACAATAGAACCTAGATGCACTGAAAAATGAGCCAGTTGTGCTAGAATATGAGCTAAATGCACTAAAAGGTTTGATGAATGTGCTAAAACAGAGAATAGATGTGCTGGAAAATGAGGTAAATGAGCTAGAACATGAAATTGATGCACTAAACTAGAAATGATCACCATTTTTTGAAAGTTTTCCTGGTTTTTGTGTTTTCAACTCAGTGAATTGGATGTTTTCTAGATTAAAGATTTTCTGAACAGTAAGTTTTCCTAATTTTGTTGTTTGTGAACCATGTTTATTAAGTGTTTTTTAATGGATGATCTCTTGAAAAATGATTTCAAACACAACATCAAGTTGTAAAATAGTTGTTTCACCCTATGAGCTAAACATTAAGTGTATGTCCAAGGATCTGGTTTGATCCCTTTGATTTCCAAAGGTATTACACAATAGCAAATAGATCAGTCACTTTTCTAATGTCAAGGGTAATTTATAATATCACATCCCACATCTTAGAACTACATCAGCTCACACAGTCGTGTCACCCCCTAGAGGGTGCTCGTGTTTTTTCCTTTCCAGGATCTTAACCAAAGTCGAATCCTCCACTTTTGGCCAGTAATCCCTGGTAGTTATATGGTGAGTATCTTGGGGGCAGATTCTTCCCTCCCCTTGCACTATGAATATTAAAAAAATTTGGAAACTAACTCGGTTGGCTACTACACTTAAGGTTCTTAGTAAGGGTTTCGATTTAGTGTGAAAAAATGATAAACTCACTTAGGAGACCTCCTAATCTTTAGAACAAAGGCTTTGGGGATGGTTATTAATGCACACTACTATTGACTGGGAGTTTCCTTGCAATCACGTTTGATCATATAGTGGGTTGGAATACTTGGCTTTAGCCATTCCCACTTAGGTCGTTCCCATAGGGTGAGTACTTTCTCCCACTACGACAAGCCTTCTCAAGGTGCTATTGCAATAAACAAAGGAGTGAGTCTAGAATTCTAGTCATCCAATGAAGGGGAGAGCATAGGCCTATCACTTTACAAGCGTAGTATACATGGGGTTCATTAACCTCTTAATTAAAATAGATGCCTAATTTAATCAAAGGAAAACAAAATTAACTCTAGCCCCTGCAAGCACCATTAGTATTTTCAGATAATTATCTTTGGCAATGTTTAAATCACTTGCAAAATAGAGAGACATCAATTAGTTTCTAGAATTATGAGTTTTTTTAAATAAAACTGAATGCGCCAAAAAAAAAACCATATGCACTAAAAGATTAATTGGATGCGCTAATGAACATCCTAGATGCACTATTCTGGAAAGTTGAAAATAAAACTCAAAGTCCTGTATGCACCAAAAGAGTAGCTAGATGCACCAAAAGATCCCACAGATGCACTGAAACAAAGATTAGATGCACTAGAAAAGCAGCCAAATGTGCCAAAACAGAAACTAGATGCGCTAAAAGAACAGTTAGATTGCCTAAAAGATGCTTCGGGTGTGCTACATTGAAATTCATGACCAAACCTGTGAACAAAAAATTGCCAAAAAATATTAAAAACAGGGCTAGGCCCCATGGTGGGTGCCAAAATGTATGTGGAGTATTAAAATTATGTGTAAATGCATAAAGCAAAGTAATACAACACAATCAAAGAAACATTATATTAGAGTAAATTCAAATAACAATAATCAAACTGAAAGAATAAACTCTGTAATGTTGTCCCATTGTTCTCTATCTCCAAGGATTTATCAAGTCATTGCGGCTCTCAGATTGTGTGTATGTGCATGACTCTTGAAATGACAACCTGAAGAACGAGATGCTAGAAATGCAATAAACCTTTCTACATGATTGATTGCAAAATGATATGTTGTATATGATTGTGCAAAGATTATGATAATGCTATTGATATTGATAATGAAAATGCTATGATGCAATTACAGAAATTAAGATGCAACTAATGCTAATGCCATGATTGATTAAAATAAATGATACTAAGATGCAAATGTTAAATGCTCAATGCTAAGATGTTGAGATAACAAATGCTAAGGAAATTTTTGCATAATGTACTTATGCTCAATTCTCTATATGAAATGTTGTGAATGAGATTGTATTTATAGATTTCTCCAAGGCATAAACTGATGTGGTAGGATTCAATGATCCAGATTTGATCTGGGAAGATGAACAGTCGGGGATGAAGAAGTTGGAGAGAATTAAGGAGAGTGTTTCCTTTAGTAGAACACATTACCAAGTGTGAGAGGAATCAAATGGAGGGAAGAGCGAAGTGTCTCCAAATTGGTTAGGATTTGTTGAGATAAATGCCAATTTAAATATTAAGAATATTTATTTTCATGAGACACATGATGAGGTGGAAGGTGAGAAGTTAGTAGAAATGTGCTCAAATTCAAATATAAAATTCGAATTTAATAAAAGGGAATTAATTAAATAAAGCTAAATAATTAAAGTTATTTATTTAATTAAAACATGAAGAAAGTGATTTCGAATAAGAAGAGTTTTAAGAAAGTGAACTATATAAATAAATTTTGCAATTTATTTATAAGTAGAGGAATTAAAGATTTATTAATTAAATAACTAGTATTTAATTAATTTCTCTAGACCAATTTTAGGTGTATACAGGTCCCACTTGAATTGGAAAGACAATTAATCCTTGAGAGGATCTTTCTTCATCATCATAGGATTTGATGGTGATTTTTCTTCTGGCATCTATTGCATTTTCTGAGAATCCTAGTGCACAAATAAGCTTTAACGTATAGATATTTAGACTAGCTCCTCCATCTATTAAGACACGCTTGACCCAATGTTTATGGATTATAACCTCAATATGGAGTGGAGTGTTGTGTGGATGAGTGAGATACATCATCATTTTTAGAGAATGATAGACAGTGAGGTGCAGTCAAATGTCCCACCATGGCTTGGAATTGACAAACTTACAGATTAGTTGGTACCGTGGTGTCCACTAGAGCTTTTTTTAGGATATCCTTATGGGCTGTTGAAATTTTAAGAAGTTCCAGTATGGATATCTATGTTGGAATCTTTTGACATTGGTCTACGATATTGTATTGATTTGAAGGGGTAGCAGGTGTTTTAGATGTGCTTCCTTTCAATACATACTTAGACTGGGCTCTTGTGGTTATGTTTACTGGCATGTTGTTTTGTTTATCATTGATTTTAATGACATTAATTTGATTGTCAGTTGCAGCCATGTCTTGTTTGATTTCATTGGTTTGATTTGATTTGATGTTGATGTCCTTGAGTTGATTTTTAGTTGTAACAGTGTCATTGATTTGATTACTAGTTGTAACAATGTCTTGTTCATGCTCAATTGTGATGTCATGAATTTGATTATCAGCTACAACAATGTCTTGTTTGTCATTGATTTCAATGTCATTAGTTTGATCATCAATTGCCGAAATATGAAGGATGGTAGAGTCATAAACATAGTTCACATTTTTCCCTTGTGTGTTTGTTGAAGAGGATTACCCTTTTTCATAATTGAGTAAAGGATTTTTAAATGCTCCATGATCAACATTTTTTTGAGGTCCCTCTATTGATATTTCACATCTATCTATTAAGTCTCACACCAAATGTTTCAGTTGCATGCAATCATTTATTTTTTGACCTTTGTTTCTATGAAAATCATAGTAATTTGCATCATTCCACCATGATGGTTTAAGTCATGGTTCCCAATCTCATGCCTCTGGTAATGTTATAAGTTTGGTTGCAAGAAGTTCTTTTAATGTTGATTCAAGTGACTGTCCCAAAGGTGTATTTTTTTTGCGATTTGATGGTGTTCAATATGATGTTGACATTGGTTTTGATTCAGTGTTGTTTTGATTGGTCTTGGGTGTAATTCATGATAGATTGAAGACTGGTTTTGCATTATGTTTTTCAGTTGCATCGTTGTTACCAACATTCTTGTTTCTTGTCCAAAATTTAGATTTCTTATTATTTTTATGATAATTAGAAGAGTTTGCTGAGTTTTTTCCTTCATTGAAGATTTTCAATACCCCTCTTTTAACCAAGGCTTCCTCAATTTTGAGTCTATTTTCAATCATCTTTTCAAAGCTAGGTGGACATTGCAATTGCAACCTATAGCTCATCTCACTGTTTAGATTGTCAATGAAGATTTCTATTTTTTTCCTTTTTAGGTATAGGATGAGCATATCTAGCAAACAATCTTCTCCATCTTTGTAAAAATATAAGGAATGATTCACCATTTTTCTGTTTTGTGTTGCAAAGATCCTTCATGGTTATTTCATGTTGAATGTTGTAGGAATATTGAGTGATAAACTCATTGATCAGATCTTCAAATGACCTAATACTTGGTGGGATTTTTGAAAACCATTCCATGCATTGGCCACCTAAATTCCTTGGAAACAATCTCATTAAATAAGTTTCTTCATGTGCAAACTCCAAGCTCATGGTACAAAATTCTCTTACATGCTCTATAGGATTAGATTTGCCATTGTACTTATCATATTTTGGAAGATCACAATTTGGTGGAAATGGTATCATGTTCAAACTTCTATCAAATGGATAAGGGAAAATTTCTTGCAACAAGTATCTTTTTGTGGTTCCTCTTTGCATGTCTTGGATCTGCTATTGAAGGTTTTGCATTTGTTGGGTCAAAGCACTCATTGGATCTGTGTTTCGTGAATCAACCTCTATTCTCTTGGGAGCTCCTTTCAATTGGTTGATATCAAATTCATTGCGTAGTTTGACACCTTGGTTTTCCATCATCAAAAAGTATTTCTCTCCATCTTTTTCAAAGATTTTCTCCATGAACTTATGAAACTCAGGGTCTTGTTAAGCTTGTTGAATGTCCTCATTAGTTATTTCATCATTTTCAGGTTGGTGAAATCTATGGAAGGGATTTTCTTCTATTTCTGCCATGGTGGTTTGTGTTTCAATTTCTTTCTCTTTGATTTTTTGTTTTTGAGATCTTGTTAAAATGGGCATACAAGTGATAAAAGTTTACTATACTTTGATCTTTGTTTAGGAGTGCCAAGGAGATACCTAAGTCAAATAGAATGATGGATTCTATTGATGAGACTAAGGTGATAAATTTGATGACAACGTGTTGTTTCATGACGAAGGATGATAGATCCTGATGATGAAACTTAGCTAACAATTAGATGATAGATTTAATGATTAGGCACTTTTAGATGTTTGACCCAATTTTAGTTAAGAGAATTTCACTTGTAAAGGCTAGTTTCTTCAAGTTTAACCTAATTTTTAGATGAAGAATAAACTCTACTTTGGAAAGGATCCCTAAATCTAGTTTTAATTATCTGAAAAATGTTCAAATTAGCTCTCTATTTGTGACTCAAATGGATGCGCTAAAATAGGGTGCGAATGCGCTAAAATAGAGCCTATATGTGCCAAACTATCCCCTAGATGCGGCAGAATAGGAAATTCATGTGATAAAAGATCTAATGAATGTGTTGGAAAAGACTATGGATGTGCCAAAATATGAGCCAAATGCGCTAGGAAAGAACCCTGATGTGCTAGACTACCCCCCCTATATGTGCTAGAATAGAAAGCTGATGTGCTAGAAAATGAGGTAAAATGCACCAGAACATGGGATAAATGCACTAAAAGATGAAGGCAATGCACTAGAAAATACCCTAAATACGTTGGAAGATGGAATGAATGCGCTAAAACAAGCTAGAGATGTGCTAGAATGTTCAAAAATATGGTTCAAGTTATCTGATAGGTGTTCAACTTAGCTCTATTGGAGTATCAGGTAAATGCACTAAATAGATTGCAAATGCATTGGAAGATGGGACAAATGTGCCAAAATATGACCTAAATGGATTGAAAGGTGAGCTAAATGTACCAGAAAAGAAACCAAATGAGTTGAAAGGTGTGGTAAATGTGCCAGAATATGACCTATATGTGCCATACTATGAACTCAATGCGCTGAAACATGGAGTGTATGCGCTAGAAAATAAGCTGGATGCGCTGAAAAGTGAGCCAAATGTGCTAAAATAGGAAGCTAATGTGCTAAACTAGAAATGGTCACCGTTTTTGAAAGTTTGTTTGGTTTTTCCTATTTTCAACTCAGTGAATTTGGTGTTTCCTAGATGGAAGATCTTATGAATAGTAAGTTTACTTGGTTTTCTTGTTTGTGGACCATGTGAATTAAGTGTTTTTTTAATGGATGATCAGTCTTGGAAAATGATTTCAAACACAACAAGTCATAAAACAATTGTTTCACCTTATGATCTAAACATTAAGTGTATGTTCAAGGATCTGGTCTGATCCCTTTTGATTTCGATTGGTAGTAAACAATAGCAAATAAATCAATCACTTTTCTAATGTCAAGGGTCATTTATAATATCACAACCCACATCTTATAACTATGTCAGCTCACACAACTGTGTCACCCCCTAGAGGGCACCCATGTTTTTTCCTTTCCTAGGTCTTAACCAAAGTCGAATCCTCCACTTCTGGCTAGTAATCCCTGGTAGTTATACGGTATCTTGGGGAAAATTCTTCCCTTCCCTTGCACTATGAATATTAAAAATGTTTGGAAAATGACTCAACTGGCTACTACACTTAAAGTTCTTAGTAAGGGCTTCCATTCGGTGTGAAAAAATGATAAAATCCTTTAGGAAACCTCCCAACCTTTAGAACAAAGGCTTTGGGGATGGTTATCAATGCACACTACTGTTGAATGTGAGTTTCCTCACAATCACATTTGATTATAGTGGATTGGAATACTTGGCTTTAGTTGTTCCCACTTAGGTTGTTCCCATAGGGTGAGTACTTTTTCCCACTACAACAAGCCTTCTAAAGGTGCTAATGCAATAAATGAAAGAGTAAGTTTGGTATTTTGGTCACCCAGTGAAGGGGAGAGCATAGGCCTATCACTTTACAAGCACAAAATACATGATGTTAATTAACCTCTTAATTAAACTAGATGCCTAATTTAATCAAAGGAAAACAAAAATAACTCTAGCCCCTACAAGCACCATTAGTAGTCTCAGATAATTGTCTTTGACAACATTTAAAGCACCTACAAAACAAAAAGTTATAGATTAGTCTCCAGAATTTTAAGTTTCTGCAAATGAAGACAAATGCGCTAAAATAGAGACCATATGAGCTAAACGATTCACTATATGCACTATTAAACACCCTAAATGCACTATTTTGGAAAGCAAAAAATTAAAAAACAAATCCTGTAAAGCACCGAAAGATAAGACAGATGCATTAGAAGATCCTCGTATGCGCTGAAATAGAGCCCAGATGAGCCAAAAGAGCAGAGAGATGCGCTAGAACAAAGATTGGATGTGCCAAAAGAGCAGACAGATGCATTGACGGAAGCTTCAGGTGCACTACCTTGAAATTCACGATCAAACCTGTGGACACAAACTTGCTAGAAAGTGTTAAAAACAGGACTAGGCCCCATAGTGGGCACCAAAGTTATGTGTGTATAAAATATGTAAGTGCATAAGCAAGTAATACAACACACCAATGAAACATTATATTAGAGAATTCAAATAACAATCTAATCAAATTGAAACAAACAAAATCTCTAATGTTGTCCCATTGTCCTCTATCTCCAAGGATTTTTTAAGTCATTATTGCTCTCAGATTGTGTGTATGCACATAAGTCTCCAAATGACAACCTAAAGAACAAGATGTTGGAAATGGAGGAAATCTTTCCTACATGATTGGCTGCTAAAATGTTGTAGATGATTGTGCAAAGATTATGATAATGCTATGATATTGATAATGGAAATGATGTGATGCAATTACAGAATTTAAGATGCAGCTAATGGTAAATCCATGATTAATCTAAATGATGTTAATATGAAAATGCTAAAATTCTAATACTATAATGCTAAGATAACAATGCTCTCTAAAATTTTGTAGAGTTTAATTACTAATGCTCTCTTTATGAAATGCTATAAATGAGGTTGTATTTATAGATTTCTCCAAGGCATCAACTGATGTGGCAAGATTTAATGGTCTGGATTCGATCTGGAGAGACGGACAATCAAGGATGAAGAGGTTAGAGAGAATCAAGGAGTGTATCCCCTTTAGTAGAACAAACTACCAAGTGTGGAGAGGAATCAAAGAGAGGTGAAGGCCAAGTGTCTCAAAATTGGTTATAATTTGTTGAAGATAATTGCCATATTAAATATTGAAAATATTTAATTTCATGAGACACATGATGAGGTGGACGATGAGAAGTTAGTAGAAATGTGGCTAAATTCAAATTTAATAAAAGGGAGTTAATTAAATAAAACAAAATAATTAAAGTTGTTTATTTAATTAAAACATGAAGAAAATGATTTAAGATAGGAAGAATTAAAGAAAGTGAACTATATAAATAAATCTTATCAATTTATTTATAAGTAGACAAATTAAAGATCATTTATTAAATAAATTGTATTTAATTAATTTCCTCCAAACTAATTTAAGTGTATACACAAACAACAAAAAATTTCCTCCAAAATAAAGCAACAATTGGTCATTAAGGCCCCTGACACCTCAAACACACTCCAACATTGATGACACTCATGAATGCCAATATGGCACTCCTAGAAAATCTGCAATCAGGATCAGGAAAAACATACCTTGACAAAGAATTTAGCCTCTATAACACTCCAAGGAATAAATGGTGCTGCTTAACAATCAATTTTTCTTGGAAGAAGCACAAAAATGTGATCTAGAGCCATTCATATTTGACTTGGTAGTTGAGAAATGGATGCACCATTATTGTTATGTCATTACCCGTGAATTGAGGTAGTTAGCCATTCTTATTTGAATATCAACCAATAGATGCAAGATGGAGGGATGAGATTGAATCCCCAATGATAGTTTAAAACATGGTCATTGATCAATCTCCCCTTAAATCTGCACCATCCCTTGCTCCCTCGTCGATAAAAACAAAAGATACACCACAACACTGCGGGCTAGCGGGCCGCTGCCACTTGTACTCCTCATCAACATAGCACAACTCACAACAATGATGCGAGTTGGCCTATCAAGAAATCATGTTGTGCCACCTGGCTACATGTCACCATCCACCACCTCATCCACCTTCCCATCAGGTCCCACTAGAAACACATGTCGCCTCCCTACTTCGCCTCTGTCTAATAGGAGATGACGGTGGGTCCCCCACAGGCTAGCAGGGAACAGTCAGGATTAACCTGATCCACCTCATCTCAACCATTGATCTTAGTGCTTTCCACCTTTGCATGATGATGGGCCTAGGGGATAGGTAAGACACATGCCACTCACATGCCATCCCATTGGAATATTTTAATAAATATTAAAACCCAACGAGGAAGCAGAGAACAACTAGGATCAAATCACTTAGATCCAACTGCTCGTATTAAAATCCATAACCTCCATGTACAAAATGTTAACAACTTAAAAGGAGGACCCTGCCTAGGTAAATAAGACTTGGGAAAAACATTTTTTGACCTAGGGAAAAGATTAAATATTTAAATGAGGTTGCAACTGGAAAGGCAAGGTAAAGGGGCCGGTGAACACATGACCACCTAAACATAAGTTATAACTTAGATGACTGGGAATTAGGCACAAGTTAATGTGAAAAATAGAACAAAAGGAACACTCAAACTAGGGAATTAGGGTTTAAGTACATAAGGGTTTGGAAATCCCTATCTTGCAAATTTAGAACCCTAAAGACATCAAAATATAAAAAATGGCCATGGATTTTGGAAGTACCACCACAATCATCTCCTAAAAACATGTTTAACACAACATAAAAACATAACAAATAATAAAATATCATTCAAACACAAAGTTAAGTAACATCCACATAGACTGCAAGAAGTCAGAAGAGGTGAAAATAGCAATCTTTATTCATCTAGAGGCATGTAGTCTATTTTACAAAAGAAGATTTGCAAATACGCAAATATCTCATGGAGAAAACAAAAGAAACAATCTCCAAAATAAGGCAATGAACTACCTCTTATTTACAAGAGGAAGCTTAGAAAGAAAGAGACATGGTAGAACCAAGAAAACCGTAGTCGCCAATTTTCCCAAAGAGGTGTGGATGTGTTTAGGTGGTCATTGAATGAACTACATAGAAGTCTACAAAATTTGACAAGAAATCATGACTTGGAGAGGGGAATATCAAAAAAGGATGTTTGTAGCAATAAAGCAGCATGGGTGTCACTTATTCCCCAAAAATTACATGGAAATCTGATTCATAATATCTTTTTGGGCAAAACTAATAAAAAAAAGTAGCTAGAAAAGTTGTCACAACATTAATGGTGAATTTATAACCATTTTAGAACTTTTACAAGTTCAAGAGGTGTAATTAGATAGGTTGCAAGAATATAACCTACATCAAACCCATGCATAAATCAAGAAGCTCCATTAGGTCTTCAAAAGGATTTGAAAATTGAACCTATTAACCTAAAAAATCTTGCAAATCCAAATGATCATAAGACTACCACAATTGTAAAAAGTTGAATCCTATCAAACCCATGCAGAAAATACAATTGCATCAAAAAATTTAATCTTGGTTGGGTTCACTTGAGAAATCTTGTAAATCTAAATAGACATGACTTTCCCACAAATGTTGAAAAATGATCACCATCGAGCTCATGAGAAGTCCATCAAAATTTGTACATTGAGTTTGGATAGTTCACTTAGAAATACCCACAAACCATCTACGTGCAAAACCTTGGCTTCCATTAACATTGTAAGAAGATGGCCTTCATATTCTCACAAATTTAGACATTCATTTTCAGACTTTAAAAGGTTTTTGTCAACAATCAGGCTCCATTGAAACTATGTGGAGCATCAAGTAGCTAGTACATCTTTGAATGAAGTTTGATTCCAATATAAAACTCCATGAATCCACTTGCCCATCTGATTGTTGCAAATGCAAAAAAATGGTATTTAATTTCTCTATGCTAAAAATACTCTGGTGATCGAATGTGGGAATTCAAGCTTCATCTGCAACTATGGGAAAAATATTAGCATCTACACATTTTAAAAATATTAAGTTTAATTAGAAATCCCCACAAAACTGGATGCATCCAAAACCTTTGTAAATCTTCAACTTGTGAATTTTTAACTTCTATCAGGCCTTGCAGGAAGATAGCCTCCATCTTGATCCATGTGGGAAGATTGTCTCCATCTTCTCATAAAGTTATACTTAGCCACATTCCCTCCTTTATGTGGGAAAGACAAAATGATCAAGAATTGCAGGGAACTAGCAAGGATCCAAATGGGCTTAAAATCCTTGCAACATCTGGATGGGGCAAAAAAAATCACAAATGAAAAACTTGGCCAACTTAGGAATATGGGTACCCATTTGGCTTCATTATAAGATGGTAAGCTCAGAAGTTCCTAAAAGTTAGCCAATATATGAATTTTCTAAAATTGGGTGAATGTTTAAGGGACAAGCAAGGGAAATTCATAACACAAAAGTGAAATTGACCCAAATACCCATAAAAAATCTCTCAGATTGGTTATCAATAGTGGTAAACAAGGGTTGGATCAAGGCCCTTTCCCTGCTTACCAAAATAAAAAATAGTGGGAAACAAGGGTGGCACAAAGTGTCAATAATAATTATGTATTAACACTTGTGGTAAATTCTTGTGCTAAGTTGAGCTCATGTCCTAAATTTTATATCCTTTTTTATTTTCTATTTGTAGTGTAGTAAAATGCACTCCTTACAATTTCACACTATGTTTGGGCCCTCCTAATTAAATTGGACTTAATTAGGCCTTATTAAGCCCTATTTTTCATCTACAAGCCTAATGAATTACATTTTCTAAAGGGGAATCCCGACAATAATTAATGCCAACACATAACACTTTACCTTGAGCAATGTGTGTTCTAGGAATCCCTAGGGACTAAGGACCCTTTTTCCCATGGGTGAATGGGTCCTCTCTAGGTCTTTGAAACTAAATTAAAAATATTATTTTGGTGGTATTTTATTGTCCCTGAATCCATATTTCAATGTCGACTTGTAATGTTTAAATTTCAAGAAATTAATGATACATACCTATAAATACAAGGTTATTTTATCAAATCAACATTAGATCTTTCAAGAGAAGAAAGCTAAGTTTTGAAGAGAAATTTCACAAGAGAAAAGTTTATGATCAAGAGCATTCAAGAGAAGAATTATTAGCGATTTATTGCAGCATTCAAGATCTCAAGCATCATGTCAAAGTCTTCTTGCATCATGCATGTTTTTGGAGCTAACATTGTGATGTAGGTTTCAAGATCCAAGTCTATATTCACACATTGACTCAAGTCATCAAGATCCACATCCAATTCAGCTATTTCATGCAAGTTTCAGATCTCCATTCAAGATTTTACTCAAGGGTTTGGTGAGTTGCAACATATCATTGTTCATTCATCATTTGCTTCATATTTCATTATTTCATTTCAAGGTTTAATTACCAAAACCCATAATGGACCATACCTTTAGCACCTTATTTCCTATGACCTCTTTACCAACAACCAATGTTACTAATGTTGAACTAATGGTTGTTGATGTACCTTAAAAAGAACTAAGACAAATGGATGAAGAATTATAGAAACTGCAAAACTTTGTGAGTTCTAATTACATTGTTAGTACTACAATTCTCATCATAGATAACATGATGAAGATGATTGATAATGAGCATGGAATAATAATCTGGCTCAAGCTCCCACTTCCAAGCTTTGCGCCTAATTTCCTATTTGGTCATTCTTAGTATGGGGCTTGGATATTATTGGAAAAATATCACCACCTTATTTCGTTGGACATATGTTTATAATTACTACAACAAACTATTTCACAAAATGGGTAGAAGCTATCCCCCTTCATTCCACAACAGCTGATGCAATTTGTCGTTTCATATTGGAATAGATTATTGCTTGCTTTGGTCTACCTTCCACATTAGTTTTAGACAATGGAACACCATTTAAGAACAACAATGTGAAGGAGTTTTTGGAAACATTCCACATTCAACACCATTTTTTGACACCTTATTACCCACAATCTAATCGTCAAGCCGAATTAACTAACAAAACTATTATACAAATCCTTAAAAAAAGGTAAGCAAACATAAAAAAGATTCACACTCTCAATTAACTTATGTGTTGTGGGCTTATTACACTAGTATTCACACACCCATAGGAAACACTCCCTATAACCTTGTTTATGGTGCTGAGGAAATAATGCCTTTAAAGTTAGAAATTCCTTCATTGAGAATTGCTCTTAGAGGGCTTATTGATGACACTACTATAAAGAGAAACAATTGCATTAACTCAAAATGCTAGATGAACAATGTATTAAAGCTCTCGAGCATCTCCAAGCTTACTCTAAATGAATGCAATGTAGTTATAATGATCATGTTATTCATCATTCATTTAATAAAGGTGATTTGGTGTTATATGAGAACCAACATAATGTCAATGCCGCCCCTAATGAAAAAGGAAATTCAGCCCTAATTGGCTAGGACCTTACATAATCGACAAAATTATGGGTATGGAGTCTACACTTTAATAGAAATAGAAGGTACACCTCAAAAAGAGCCTATAAATGCTCCACATTTGCATCAATACTTTACATAACATCTCCCTTGAATATTATGTATATTAAAGTGAAGTTTTTATATTAAGTAGATAGTATTCTATTTTATCTCCCATTGCTTCATCCTTTGACAAATAATCTTTGCATGTCTTGGATTATAGAGTAATTTTTCAATAAGTTTGGATTATTACTTTAGTGCTCATACTATTCAAGTTCATCTTGTGTGTTGTGTTAAGTTAGATCCTTATATGCAAGTAATGTTCTAAAATTAGATCATAGGTACATTTAATTTAACATAGCATACTCAATTGCAATGTAGTATCTAAGGTAAACTAAAATTGTTTTAATTAGATCACATAAAAGTAAATAATGGAGACATTTATTAAATAATGAAACTATTTAATAAATCACATTGACATCTAATTCAACATAAACTCAACCAAACATGAATGCTCATATATTATATATAAAAGTTTCAAGTACATATCATCAATAATACAATGCTAGTGTGGCCTAAGGCTGCTAGACCCCTTGGGGCTTGGTGGTGGCATTCGTCGTGAAACAATAGAATATGACCATGATCTACTCATGGATCTCACTAGTATCTATAGGCCTTGTGCCTCTCCAACCACTCTAGCCTCCTATATGAGTGTCATGACACATTCCTACTCTATGTGTTCTCTATTTGCTTGTAGTTTGGTAACCTCTCCCTATAGCCTTGAGATGTCTGAATATAGGACGATCTCTATCACACTTTCAATGAGAACCCAAGATGCTTGAAGCTCATCATATGCAATTTATAGCATTGAAAGCTCTATTAGAGCTCAGTCCTCTCTGGATGTAGATAGGTCAACATGTCTCATTGTGCCCTCGTATGCTACCCTCAACCTCATAATAGGCTCAAAGAGATTTGCATGACACCTTACAGTAGGTGGGGGCATGTACTCTACTAGTATATCCTCATCTAGGGGCAAAGGAGGGACCATATTTGTAGTCACTTGTTGGTAGATATCTCACCACTCTCGTGTGGACCCTACAAGATGGAAATCATAATAAATATTAAACATCATGGTATATATATATATCCTTATCTAGGGGCAAAGGAGGGACCATCTTTGTAGTCACCCACTAATAGAGATCTCGCCACTTTCGCATGGACCCTACAAGATGGAAATCATAATAGATATTAGTAGACAATCATGATATATAAATAACATCCATATATATAAAAAACACAAAAGCATAATGAAAATGTAAATAGCACATCATGCCCGGTGTTCAGCCTGCCTTCAGGGTATCGTTGTGTAACAATGGATTACTCTTGGGTATGTCTTGAGGAATCATCATGGAAACAAACCCTTAAATTGCTTGAGAGATTTTTTTTTTGAAAAATCCCGAGTTCGGCGACTAATGTAAAAATTTGAATAAAGTTATCTATATTATTTCAAAAATATGTAAGAATAGAATTTGTAAAAATTGAATGTAGTTTCTAAACTACTAGGTTTATTTTTTAAAAACGAAAATCTATTTGAGTGAAAGTTGAAATTTCAATCTGTTAATTACTTAAATTTCAGGGAAAAAATAAGAAGTATTAGGTGTTTGTGGAGCCACCTAACCACAACAAAATAATAATATTTATTTATAAGATTTTAGATATAGAGTAGAGGGACTCATGTCCGTACGTGATGCATATTTTTTTGTAATTTATTTCCAAGTAAATAATTAATTATGATTTTTTATACAACTTTAAAATATAAAACTCAAGTCTAACCACCTTGGCTTGGTCGAAACTTCATGAAATTCATTTTTTAATCCTATAGTATGATAAAATGCTGACACATGTTTTGGATTCAAAAATGTGATACCGTTGAAAGTTAGCAAGATGTTTTCAATCCAACCTATCGATGGGGACTTTTTTAATTAAATTGAAATTCAAATAGAAAATGAAGATAATAATTATTTATTAAATTCAAAGTAAAGAAATAATTTATATTGGTTGGAAATATGAGAATATCCTTTAAAAACCCTTTTTCATTTCATTAATTTTTGGGTAAAAAAGGTGGGTAAATTTGCTTAATACCCTACAATACCCATCATGTATGCCCTTTTGGCCCATCACATGATCCTACACATACCTCTATGCTTTAGAGGCGTGGATGGTCCACTTCCACTGGCCTCTCCATGCCCATGAGTCCTAATGCCTGTTGTAGCTGTTAATTGTGCTCTAGTGACTCGTGTAGGGGTGAATCTCTCCTCTTGGGGGTAATTGGGTCCTCATATGCCTCATTAGACTCCTCGCTCATCAATTGGACATCCTCCTCTGCATCATCATTAGGAAATAAATGTGGTGCTCTACCCTCATCCTTTGAATCTCCATCAATGATCCCATCATCTTTGTCATCCTCGTAACCTAGAAGAGGTCTTGGATTGCTTGCAGGATGATGCATAGGAAAGACATGTGTTGGTCATGCTCCAATCCATCATGCTCATAAGCTAATGTGGTACTGACATCATCAACATCTACGAGTGGGGGCATGTTGTGGTCCTCATCCTCTGAATCACTAAAGTCTACATCATCAATGGTGAGATGATGACTATCTTCAGGCCTAGAGGCACTCCGTGGTAATCAAAGATACCTAGGTCATGGCCTAGGTGGAACCTAAACCCATCCAAACTATTGCATAACATTATCACAGTAAAAGGGCCTCACATTGTAATCATGTTGCCCCAGTGAAAACCGGTCCTGTTGCATCCTGACTAGCTAGTGTGTCCCATTTTCCCACTGGGGTATCATGAGGTATGGTATCCATAGTATGTCATCATCCTCTAGATTGTCAAATCTAACTCTCTAATACAATAGATCTCCATCTTGCCATGATCATCTTAGAGGATAACTATAGGCCCGTGGATAACCCATGGCCACCACTGTTGGATAGCATGTCGATCTAGTACATGTGATATGCTCAAAGCACAATACCTGCAAGAGTGTGCAATATACTACATTGTCTATCTCTTGATAGATGAAGATGAAGTGCCCTAGATCATAATATAGATGTGTTAGCATGCTGCGACCCATGCATACACTATCCAATGTTACTCCATATCCTAGATAATGTGGACTAATTCTCCATCTAAGTGCATGCCCCATCCATCAAGCACTAGTGCTAGTGCTATAGTGATGATCATAATGTGCCTCAGTAATGATGATCATGCATATAGTAGCCACCTAAGCTCAACGCAGGGTTCTACACTCACCTCTTATATGGGATGGCCTAGGTAGTACTCAATATTCTCTTTCATCTCATCAAATGACTACTCCTCTCCTAAATGGACAATCTTGCCATGGATAGGTAACCATAGAATGTGGTGAATATCCTCCAAGGTAACAATAATCTCTCCTATAGGAAGGTGAAAGGTGCACGTATCCTCCATTTTGGGTGCACCGTTGGTTTGGTGAAACTTGTATGAGCTTCAAAACCTAGTGTCCTATTGCCAATACTCTAGTGAGACATAGCTCTAGACTCATTCCATCCTGTGCTTCTACATCCATTGTGGGTCTTGAGTTCTCTAGCTCTTTCACTCATAGTGTTGACACTAGTCAACCTATCATGGACCAAACTTTTAACACCTTGTTTCCTATGACCTATTTACAAACAACCAATGTTACTAATGTTGAATCAATGGTTGTTGATGTCCCTCAAGAAGAACTAAGACAAATGGATGAAGAATTAGAGAGATTGCAAAACTTTGTGAGTACTAATTACATTGTTGGTACTACAATTCATGTCATAGACAACATGGGGAATTCAATTGATAATGAAAATAGAATAGAGATTGTGTGTAACTTATCTCTCATCATTAACAACCATATCCCTACAATGACTAGTTGTGCTCAAGCTTTGGGGTATACTCAAAGTCAAGGTAGAAGTCAAATTCCTCCTCCTACAACTGTGACCTCTTTTCCTATATATACCAATCCAAATGTTACTACAACCATACAACCCACTAGCAATGCTAATACTACCTTAGGTATTTCCACTGGGAATCCCTTTAGCTTTGTGCATTCAAATATCATATGTCCTAATCCATATCCCCTCACAAACTTACAATTCACTTGTCCTCCAAACACATATACACCTCTACCTTATTCATCTCCACCTCACAACACAACCAATGATTCTATCCTTAACCAACTCTTGCAAAATGTTTCACCCCTCCAACAATAAATTGATACATTAAACCAAAACCAAAATGGCCAACCTTCACAATATGTCAAAAACAACATGTTATCCTTGGAGATATTGAGAACAAAAATTCCACAAGGTATAGAGGTTCCTAGATTTGAGAAATATGGTGGGAAAGGAGACCTGTTAACCATGTTTCCAAATACACAACATTATGTAGTGACTTCATTTTTGAGGATAAACTCTTTGCTAAACTCTTCCCTAGATCCTTGAAAGATACCATTTTGGAATGGTTTTTCTCTTTATTGAATAACTCAATACATTCATTCAATAAACTTATTAATTCCTTTCTCAACCACTTCTAAATTCACATGGGTCCCAAGATGACCTTAGCTTAATGGCATGCAAACAAAAGGATGATGAAAAGGTCACTGATTTCATAGCATGATACCAATTGCTTTACTCACAAATAAACATTAAGATTCTTGATTTTGACATTCAAAGAATGTTTATTTCTAATTTTCAAACCAAAATCTGAGCTAAACTTGAGATGTTAAAATTTCCCTCCTTTACACACTAGTGTACAACCCTTTGTGATTCCCAGAATTCAGTTAGCAGTCATGAAGTGAAACCTACCTCTAACTATCTTGAAAAATATGAATCCATGCTTCGAACCAACTTCCAATCATTCAAGAAACCAAATAAGGGCTTTATACGACTCAATTCCCCTTAGCCAACCCAACATATTGATTCCCAAGTGGTTACCATAAAGATGACAAATCCATATACATTTAGGGAAAAGCTTAGACACTTTACCTCGTTACTTGATACCCTTCATTCCATCATGTTGCAACTCTTAAACAAGAACTTAATTTCCTTACCTCCTATTATAGCTATTGATCCAACTAAGCCTTTACCTCCAAACCATAACCAAAATGCCTTTTGAATATCACCATCAAAATGGACATGATACGAAACATTGTAAGCATCTTAAAATGTGGTGCAAGACCTCATTGATTCTAATCATATACAGATTAGTGGTGTCAATTTTCAAGGTTGTAATTCTGTTGCCTCTCCCAACCAAAACTTGCAAATATTTACCAATCTCATGCAAAACCATAACATCTCCTTTCTCAAAGATAGTGAAACTATGAATGGTGTGATGAATGCTAACATGAATGATGATAACATGAAAGATAATGAGGAAAATCTTATGGATTCTATTATTGGAATCATTGAAGTTCAACCTCATAAGGGACAAACCAAAATTACCCTTGACATTGCTTTCTCATCAAATAACATAATTAAACATACACCTAATGGTCCTCTTTACATTGCCAGAAGAATCAATAACAAGCCTACTAATGGGATACTAATTGATCCCATCCGTGTAGAGAATGAGATCATTGAGGAATTATTGTTTGTGCATGAAATTTATCAAGATAACTATGAACAACCAAAATCATGGGTCAAAATGCATAATATTTCTGCTTACCCTATGATAGCTTTGATCACTCTTCCTCTAAAAGTTGGACTGAAACAATTAAGTGTCTCATTCTCCATCATCCCATCATCAAACCAATTTCATGTGAAGTTAGGCTACCCATGGCTTCACTCCATGAGTGTCATCCCATCGGTAGTGCATAAATTATTAAAGTTTCCATTTGGCAATGATATCTTTATCGTGCATCTTAGTGGCTTTAATCCTATGTATTCTCATGGGAATTTCTCATTGGATTTATTTTGGCTTGAACCTATGGAGCCTATTAAGCCCCATGAGGACTTCTTTTTTAAATCTTACCAAATGTTCAAAGTCAAGTGGATAGCAGAATTATCTCTTAGCAATATGCCTCAACCCATGATTGAGCCTCCTATTATTGATGAGACCATGATTGAACCAAAAGCTCTTCCAAGTATCCAAGACCAATCCTTGACAAATCCTTCACCCATTTCCTATAAGAGACCACAAGAAAACCAAATAAGTCTCGTTGTATCTCCTAAAATCAAACAACTTTATAAATTCAAAGAGAAAGTGGTTGAACAACCTCCCATGGTTCCTTTCGTTCCTCCCTTATAGGAAGAAAAGAAACCTATGGTTGATAAACCCGATCCTACACAATCAAAACTTGAAAACCGTACAAAAAGAAATCGAAATGCTTGAGAGTGTAGGCATCAATGTCATGCTATTGCTCATCTGTTACAAGCAAAAGATGAATCAACAAATTATTTTAACATTTTTGACTATATCTCGTGTTTCTTAGTGTGGTCTTCTTACTTCATGTGATGTGTCCTCTTCTTGGTGGTGTCATTGAGTTTGATGTCCTTCAAGAGTGTGACCTTTCTTGGTATATGACATTCCTCTTAGTGGTAATTCTATGCATTGCATTCCCTAATTTGTCAATATTTTATCCTAGACTAGTCCCCTCTTGGAGACATTGGGCACAATGTTCCCCCAGGTGACATTTCATGAACTAAGAAAAAACCTTTTGAATATCCTATTGCATTTATCAAGGCCATAAAGCATAACACACCTTGATTTCCAGTGGAGTTGTTTTTGTTCATAAGTGCTTAGTATAACATAACTAGCTAGCCTTATGAAGCTCAAAGTTCATATTTTGTGGTACCTTATCAAAGTTATCAGGAAGTATAACTTTGTTATGGTTAGTTCAATGGGAGCCTAATAAGACTCTCTCATTGGCCACTTTCTGCGGCTCACTAGGTAGTGGACAACAAATTTCACTAGCCCTTGTGAGAGTATTTTTTTTGCATAGTGGATAGTGGGTTCCACTTGAAAATAGTTTTTGGATAGACAACTAAGGCTTGATCCATTTGCAGATGGAAAAAGAGTCGAGGATTGATCCACCCCTTTTTCTTTCTTTTTTAATTCTTTGACATTGTATGATTGAGTATCTTATCATTGTTATTGCATATATTTAACACAGGCATGTGTCTCATTGTGCCTTTGTTGGTTTTTCCATAAGATCTTAGATCTTAGGGGTTTGATCATCCTCCTTGACCTTTGTCATCTTATCTTTCCAATAGTTGTATAATTAGACCTCTCTTGATTGTCTACTTTAGTGTGAGTTTACACTTGTGCTCATCCTCTCACTAAAGTGGGGGATAAATTTAGTGTAGTAAAATGTACTCCTTACATTTTCACTCTATGTTTAGGCCCTCCTAATTAAATTGGAATTAATTAGGCCTTAATACGCCCTATTTTGCATCTAAAAGCCAAATAAATTACATTTTCTGAAGGGGAATCCCGACAACAATTAATGTCAACACATAACACTTTGCCTTGAGAAATGTGTGTTCTAGGAATAGGGACCTAGGACCCATTCGCCCATGGGTGAATGGGTCCTCCCTAGGCCTTTGAACCTAAATTTAGAATACGATTTGGTACTTTTTTATTGTCCCCGAATCCATTCTTCAATGCCAACTTGTAATGTTTTAATTTCAGGAAATTAAGGATACATACCTATAAATACAATCAACATTAGAATTTTATCAAATCAACATTAGGATTTTCAAGAGAAGCAAGCTAAGTTTTGAAGATAAATTTCACAAGAGAAAATTTTATGATCAAGAACAGTTAAGAGTAGAATTATTAGTGATTTATTGCAACATTCAAGATCTCAAGAATCATGTTAAAGTCTTCTTACATCATGCATGTTTTTGAAGCTAACATTGTGATGTAGGTTTCAAGATCCACATCCAATTCAACCATTTCATGCAAGTTTTAGATCTCCATTCAAGGGTTTACTCGAGGGTTTTGTGAGTTGAAACATTGCATTGTTCATTCATCATTCCTTCATATTTCATTATTTCATTTCAATGTTTAATTACCAAAACAAGGTTTGACCAAGGCAAACCCCTATTCACCAAAAACAAACACTTTTCTCTTTGTGAATGTGTAGGTTTGTAGGTTGAAGTTGAAGACCTTAAAGTTGCAAAGTTGCAAAAATTTGCATATTTGTTGTCATCTCATAAAAACTCACCTACAAAATTTATTTTTGACTGTCCAACAAGGAAACCTGGACCTATAGAGAGGGACTGACTGCTCAGGACCCCAGGTCATAGGAGGGTCTAGAACAATCAATTGCCTTGATCTAACTAATGCTAAGGATTGTTTAAGGTAAGATTGATGTTTTGAGAGGGTGAAAAGGAAGTGTGATTGACTTTCCACTATCCTTCTATCAACTCGAGAGGTTTAGGGAATCAGGTGAGTGAATTCCCAAGTATAGATTGTAGCCTAGGCAACTCTTTGCTAGAGGACTCTAACATAGAAGATGGATGAGAATGCAACGTGATTGTGTTTGTATGGATAGAAAGTATGAAGGATAGTTGAGACTAATAGGGAATCCACTACTCTACCCAATAAGCACAATCTTAAATGATGATAGAAAATGTAGAACTAAACCACTGAAATGATAAAAATAACACTTTAACTTAAAAGAGATAGAGGTTGATGAAACAAAGGTGGTAGAAAGAGAACTCACAAGTCATCCAATCTCCTGCAAGCTTCGCATGAACACAAACACCTACACATAGTAGAATGGGGAAAAATGTTGGGTCTATTTTGGGGCTTACAACAATCAAACCCCTGTTTTGGTGTTCCCACCTCCACGGACAACCAAAATAGCCTTGACAGAAAATATGATAAAGAGAGTATAGAAAGAAAGCAATATCACACAATGCTAACAATAAATATGGTATGTAAACCAAATAATAATGCTAAATGAAATGGATATCACCTCCCAAAAAATATTTCCTCAAGCACGTGAAGGGAGATGCAAGCTCGCAAGCTTGGAGATGCTACTATTTCCTCAACAACGTGAGGAGAAAAACAAATAGTGTATCAACTTAGAGCTTCAACAATGGAGAATGCTGTGAAAAATGGAGTGTGTAGAAGCAAGTGTGATTGAGAGACATGTAGAATTGTGAAGAGAGATTGAAGAGGATCGATTGAATGGAAAGATAGTATTTTGAGGATGAATAGCAACCCAAAAGAGCCATTCGAGGTCAATCAAGGGTGCAGGGGTATTACACTTCAACGTCAATGGATATGTGTAATGCCTTTGCATATTCCAAAGGTGAGAATCCTATCAAGGTGGTAGTGTGTCATGCAAATGGCCGTGCACCACACGAGCACCCCCGAAAAAAATTCCCCCATCGACACTATAGACATCTACCAAGTGGGTGGAAAGTGGATGGATGAGGTGGAAAAGCATCACCAAGTTTGATTTTTCTAAGGTAAGGGGGTGTAAATGAGGAATTTGCAAGGGGTAAAAATTCACTCCATTACATTTTTCCTCCACTTTAGCGAGCATGTGTGCTACTAGATTCGAGGTAAAGTAAATCGAAAGAGTTCAAAGAAAGTATACCTAAACCTAAACCGTCGAGGAAGTAGACTGCAATCTAACCCACCCAAAAGCACATGAAGAGAAGATGGATCCATAGGTCCTTAAACCCAAGGAGAGTTTAACAAACATGCATCTTAGATCCATAGACCTATGAAAAGTGAACAAAGAGGCTTTGTAGGTGCTCGGTCCTATAGATTTGAACAAAGAGATCTCACATGATGTAAGCGCTTCATAGGTCCTTAGAATTACAAAGGAGGCACCCCCTAGGTGATTAGTCTTGAAGGAATCCAAATGTGAGAGGCTCCATAGAGTCTAATGGGGCCTTATAAGTACTTAGTCCTATAAGGTTGATTGAAAAGCAGCTTCACAGGTGCACCTACAAAGCAACTTGTTAATACACAAACAAAACATGTTAGATAACAAAAAGCCACACAGGAAAATATGTAGATAGACACACAAATAGTCAAAAATTGAAGGAGAAGATTTTAAAGGGGTCCCTTGAGAACCCTTCAAAAGAAAAGGGGTCCACTCAAGGGACACTCAGTTTGAAAGTGGTAAATTTTTGAAAAAAATAGATTTTTTTGCCAATGCTTATAGCATCAAGGAATCCTTCTAAAAGATTCA
>VDFB02168118.1:62653439-62768275 GCA_007258455.2 Sequoia sempervirens
TTTCAATGCATAAAAACACTATTTTAGCGCATTTACACCATAATGATGAAATTTTGATTTTTCTCCTTGTTTTCAATGTTTGATGATTGCATCAACTGTTGACTTGATGATGTTTTGATATGATAGTTGATGATTGATCTCATGATAGGTGAGAATCAATGATAGGATAATGATGATTGACCTCATGATAGGTGAGGATCAATGATAGACACTCATGAGATTTGATCAAAATCTCATTAGAGTTGATTAGATTGATTGATAAGTTGTTTGATAAATTGTTGATTTGTGATATGTTATGATTATAGGAGGATGTTAGGATTCTCCAGTCTTGGGAGCAATTCCCAAAGACTTGGGACATGATTCCACAGCTGGTGCAGGCTGATTTAGATTTGATTGAGTGATGCAGGTTGACTTCTCTGATCGATATGCTCCAGTATAGGATCAACAGGGGACTTCTGACTACTTTGGTTGAGAGGTGGCACAGTGACCGTAACACCTTTCACTTGGCCACTAGTGAGATGACTGTTACGCCAGAGGATGTGTATTGTATCTTAAGGATTCTGGTTGTTGGTGAGCTAGTGGTTTATGACCACACAGAGAAGGGAGGGACTGATGCATTACAGAGGATTTCCCATGATGATGAGATTAGCGGATACGAGATCCCATGGTAGGAGATGGTTGCATTGTATCAACCATTACCATGTGTTCTTATTGGATTCATTGGAGGCTTTCTATGTCTTGACTGTAGGTCAAAGGGACTATCAGTTGGATGGAGCCACATATTGGAGAGCATGATTAAATAGGGGGTCAGATATGCTTGGGGATCTTGCATGCCTACTCATTTGTGTCACGATCTTCATCAAGTGGTTTATCTTGGAGTGGCTAGTCTATCGACTGGGGTTACATTGCTACAAATTTGGGAATGGGAGAACATAGTTGTCACGCAGCCTATTGCAAACAGAGATCATCCTGTTGGGAGGCCCTATGTTTTTGGATATAGAGGTCCAGTTGTCTAGCATAAACTGGGAAAATTGGAGTATTGGTGGTGTGTGTTGGATGATTTGGAGGTAGTTACCTGGAGGCCATACTTGGACTGTGAACAGTGGCCAAAGGATGATATTGAGATGTCATTTGTTTTCAGTTCTAGATATTTGATTGGGTGGACACCATATGTGATTGAGAGATTCCTGGTCATGAGGGTGCTTCGGCAGTATGGCAGAGCTCAGGTGATGCCCCGCGGAGTGGCATTGTATGCTCAACAAGGACAGGACATTCCAGAATGGGGACCTACGTTATCCTATGATGCAGCCTGTTAGGAGTACTTTGGTTTATAGCCCTGAATACAACATTATCATCCAGAGATTGTTGATGCACTTATGACAGACGATTATGCCTAGTGCTTCTTTACTCATCCTTTCCTAAGGATATCCATCCCAGAGGAGCCAGTGCCCACCATGGATGATGATGAGAGGGCAACATCGCATGCCTCAAGACTGGAGAGATAGGGGAGATCGAGATGGGGAGGAGGGAGATGGTGGTGATGGAGGGGATGGAGATGGAGGAGATGAAGGTGATGGAGGTGGGGGTGGAGGAGATGGAGGTGGATGTGGACAAGTGTTGGATGTGAGAGTGACTCAAAGGAGGAGATCAATAGTGTCTATAGTACAACAATAGATTTAGATTTAGTTTCCCTCCCATCAGCAGTAGGCTTAGATAGCTACTTTACAGACACTGGTATAGACCTTATAGGAACAACTGACACAGGCCCATGCATAGATACAGGCACAGGCATAGATCGCCTCGTTGATAGCAGAAAGAGATACTCTGAGACAACAGTGAGCAGGCAGAGTCCTTGTCAGAGAGATTACAGAGAGTTATTGAGGGTACCACAACAACATATATGCTTAGAGAGGTATGACACTCCGCCAGGGAGGCCGAGTATTACAGGCTGCGATATCATGAGGTAGTTCCTACAAAGCAGCGTGTTAGTTATGTAGCATATGCTAGTGCCAAATCAAGGTGTAGTCATTCACAGACAACAAGCAGAGGTGTGACTAGGCCACCTCCTAGGGATCCAGGTACAAGACCATCCAGTGGTACAATAGGAGGTGCAGTGGGGCCAAAATTATCTGGTGGGAGTAGCACATAGCTCCGATGCTCACCTTTGATGTATTTGAGGCATGATGATGTATACACTTGTTTAGTTAGGGACATTATGATATTTTTCCATTTTGATGATGTACCTCTCCATATTTTACGATATCATTATACACTTGACATTTATTTTGAGATTATATATGAGATGCAACCGATATTACCAATCGATGTGTTGTCTATATGCTTTTCTGATGGATACATTTAATTTCCGTTCTATATGATATGTGATGTTTTTATATGATTATGACATGATTATGTGTGGATGGAATGATGAAATTATTGTGCATGGATTATGATTCTATATGACTTTATGTGTGATGTTGTTATGCTACATGAGATGAATTTGATTATGCAAATGAGATGTAATGCACCTTATGTTTTTTTTGTATTTTTTGAATGCAAGTATATAATCTAATGCATGGATGGATGTATGATATGTTTTCTAATGCATGCATGATATGATAATGCTTTCTAATGTATGATATACTTATGCAACTATATGTAAATGATCATGTTTTTGTTAATGTCAAATGTACTCAATCCATTGATGAGAGAGATAAAATAATTTTGAAATTTTGTCAGCCTTGGAAAAATCTATAATGTAGATGAAAAACTAATATGGATGTAATCTATCTTAACCATGCAAAACTAAATATGCAAAGTTGTCATTTTGTCAGTCGATTTTATCGATTTTATTGTGCTCGGTATCATCATTGAGCCTTTAATATGTTGAAAGTTAGTACAAACATTGATGGTATAATTAGACCATGATGACCTGAGTACAACTTCCATGGATTTTTGATATTGGAAGTTAATACAAGCATCTAGGCATAATTGAACCAAGATGACCTGAGTATTGCTTGCATAAAATAGACAAGAGTTAATCTTTTTCCTATGCAAATTCAAAATGTCATCAATGATACTTTGTAGAGCATGTCCCATGAAAATTTGCACAGTATTAATGATTAACTCATAGATAGTAGACAAAGAAAATATCATTCTCGATCATAGCTCCTCTAGTACATGACATCATTGAGTTTCTCCAGAGAAATGATAACAAAAATCAAAATACAATAGTTGAACATTCATGCCAAAGTGATAAAACATTGGTTCAAATGAGTATCATCCAATTAGATTTGTTTTGACTAATTTTGTTGTTGATTTGGATGGTTGATGTTTAAATTTTGTGATCAATGTTCAATGTTGAGTTTTTATTGTGATTATTGTGTTTGTTGTGTTGTCTGACTATTTGTTTGTTTGTTGTTTTAAGCTCAAAGTAGCTTGCCCCTAGTGAGTTTAGGATTTTTCCCCCCAGTGAGAAACCAACCATTTATTATGAATATGCACAATGATAACCAAGCTAGGATGAGATACAACCGCGATGCTCAGATATGTACATGAGACCCTTTTGATGATTAGGCATAGTGATGGCGAAAAGTGGATGGAAAACCCACATGACAATAGATGGAAAAGTTAATCTATCACAAATAGTGCCTGTTGTCGGGTTTTCACTACTTGTTTTTATTGCATTTTTTTAGATTATATGATTTTTTTGTTGTCACCAAGATGCCTGTTTGCTAGGTTTTCATCAAGGTAACAATTTTTTTGGATTTTTCACTTTTTTTTTGTATTTTCTCTCTTTTTTGCTTTTGCTTTTTTTTCTTTTTGACTGTGCATTGGATGAGTTAGGTGTAGAACTTCTTAAGATGAAGGCTATTGATGGGTTCTTCAAATAGGTCCCCTTCAGGTGTAGACAACTAATATGCTCCAGATCCAAAGACTGATGCAACGACACAAGGACCTAGCCAATTTAGTTCAAATTTTCCTTTCTTTTCCCTATCTTGTTGATTACAAGGGTTTTCTTTTAGGACCAAGTCACCAACCTGAAATGTTTTTGGTTTTACCCTGTGGTTATAGCTTTTGGACATTCTTTATTGATAGGATTTCAGGTGATCAACTGCATGTTGACGACGCTCATCCAAGAGTTCCAACTCTTGTAGCCTAGATACTTTAAAATATTCCTCTAAAATGATTCCTTCAAAGATAGCTGTAGGGAAGGTAGCTCAACCTTGATTGGTAAAATGGCCTTTGATCCATAGAAAAGAGCATATGGCGTGGTTCCTATAGGGGTGTGGATGTTGGTATGGTATGCCCATAAAGCTGGGTTTAGTTGAATGTGCCAGTTTCATCCAACATCGTTGATAGTTTTCTTTAGGATTTTCAAGATGGTTTTGTTTGATGCTTATGCTTGGCCATTCCCTTGAGGGTAGTATGGTACAGAGAATAGGTGTTGAATGTGGAATTTTTCACAAAATTCCTGAAGATCTTGATTTTTGAAAGGTCTCCCATTGTCAGTGATAATGGAACAAGGGATGCCATACCAAAAGATAATGTAATTCAAGATGAAAGAGGCAATTTGTTTACCAGTGATGGTGGTCAATGGTACGGCTTCAATCCACTTTGTGAAATACTTCGTAGCTATGATGATGAATTTGTGTCTATTGGATAAAGACGGATGAATATTTCCTATAAGATCAAGTCCCCACTAACAAAACAACCAAGTTGATGTGAATGGGGTGTAGTTCCTATGCCGGTGCATGAATGAGGTTTCCATGGACTTGACATTTTTGGCACTTCTTGACAAATTGAAAAGACTCTTTCTCCATGTTTGAGCAATAATACCTCAAGCTTAGGAGTTTCTTAGTGAGAGTAAGACCACTTAAATGAGTGCCATAGATACCTTCATGAACCTCTCGTAAAGCAGTTTCATATTCGTTATGTTCAGGACACCGAAGGAGAGTACCATCGAGACCTCATTGATAAGGTATATTTGCTATCAAGGTATGTTGAGCTGCTTGTTGATGAAGTTACATTTTTGGTTTTGGGATAGATTAGGTATTAGGGTATTTTCTCTCAGATAGGTGTAGATCTTCCCATATATTGAGGAATCATCTTCAACTAAATGGTACATAACTTGGGATTAAGGGTTGTCATAGGTAGGATTAAACAATTGTTCCACCATGAATTCATAATGAGCTCATTTTTCTGGTATATGTAGAAAGGAGGCAATGGTTTCCATGGCATCTGCAGCTTTGTTGTTTGCTCTTGGAATTTTTTCAAATTTTATTTCAATAAAGTACTTCTTGAAGTCATCCACCATTCTCTTGTACGACATCAACTTGTCATCCTTTGTCTAATAATCATCATTAACCTCATTTATTACTAGTTGAGAATCTCCATAGACTTGTAACTCTGTGATTTTCCATTCCATTACTACCTTGATACCAATGATTAATGCTTCATACTCAGTTGTGTTGTTAGTGCAAGGAAACATCAACTTGTAAGACTATGGAATGGTATGTCCTTGAGGAGTGAAAAATAAGATTCCAACACCTGATCCATGTTGCGTGTAAGATCCATCAAAGTATAATATCCACTGTTGTGTTGACACTGTAAGGACATCTGCATCTGGAAACTCAATGTGCATGGGATGATCATCTTGTAATGGTGCTTTAGCTAGCTGGTCAATTATTGCTTGGCCCTTGATTGCTTTTCTATCCACGTACTGAGTGTCAAATTCACTCAATATCATTACCCACTTTGCTAGTCTTCCAGTTAAATTGGCTTTGTTGAGTAGATATTTCAATGGATATATCTTTTCTATCAGTTTGATGGTGTGTGTTAACATGTAGTGTCATAATTTTTGAGTATCAAACACTACTGCCAAACAATATTTTTCAATGAATGTGTAGTTAATCTCATAGCCATTTAGTGTCTTGTTGATGTAATAGATTTCCCTTTCTTTTCTGGTGGAGTCTTCTTGTGCTAGCAAAGCTCCCAAAGATACTTTAGTAGTTACAATGTAGAGTAAGAGTGGTTTTCCTTTTGTTGGTGGTACTAAGATAGGTGGGCTCATTAGATATTGTTTCAGTTGGTTAAAAGAAACTTCACACTTTTCATCCCATTTGAAGGAAACATTCTTATGTAGCAAGTTAGTAAAAGGATGAATTTTGTCTGCCAGTTGTACAATGAACCTTCAGATAGATTGAAATCATCCATGCAAAGATCTGAGTTGGTTGATGTTCTTAGGAGGAGGCATTTCCATGATGGCTTTGATTTCGTTGGATCTACTTCAATGCCTTTAGTCGAGACTATATATCCTAAGAGTTTAGCTGACATCACTAATGCACACTTCTTTGGATTTAACCGTACATTAAACTTTTCCAACCTGGTAAATTTGTTATCTAAGATTTCCATATGTCCTTCCCTAGTGAATGATTTTGCTAGGAAGTCATCTACATAGTCTTCCATGAATGTGTGCATCATGTCATGAAAGATTGTGGTCATCACATGTTGATAAGTGGCTCCTATGTTCTTTAACCCAAAAGGCACAACGTTCCAATATAATGTACCCCATGGACATGTGAAAATGGTTTTGTCTTTGTCCTCTAGTGCAATTTTTATCTGATTATAGCCTGGAAATCTTTCCATGAGTGATAACATTGCATGACCTGCTATTAAATCCATAATGATGTCTATGTTAGGAAAAGGAAAGTCATCCTTCGAACAAGCCTTGTTAAGATCTTTGAAGTTCGTACATATCCTAATGTTGTTGTCTAGTTTAGAAATTGGTACAGTGTTTGAGATCCATTCAACATAATCAATAGGTTAGATGAATCCTGCATCCAATAATTTCTTCAATTCCGCTTTAACCAATAGTGCAATGTGTGGATGCATTTTTCTCAATTTTTTCTTTATTGCTTTTACTCTAGGTGGTAGAGATAAATGGTGCATTATAAGATCTGGATCTATCCCTGATAGGACTAAGCAAATTTGATCTGTCTCTCTTCAAAGAACTTAGTGAAGCTTGGTTTTTCTTCCTTTGTCATGGATGTTGCTAGATATAGAGTCTTGACTGTTTCAGCTGTACCAATGTTGATGGATTCTGTGGGCTCCACTATTACTAAAGATCTCTCATGATAGTGTTAAGGAAGAGTGTCAAATCTCCCATCCTTCAGTGCCTCCAAGAGGTTTTCACCATTGGATACACTCTTTATTTTTACTTTTTCTTGATCTAATACTACCATTAAATGGTTTTCACCATTAGATCAATTTTTGATATTCATTTTGCATCTAAGAGATTTGGCACTCCCCTTGTTAGAAGCTTCATTATGAGATTCATTGGTGGAACTTGTTTTGGGATTTTCAAAACAAAGGAAGTTCACAATGGCATCATCTTTTGGAAAGATGGGGATATCAAGTAGCTCGGTTTGGTCCCAGTCAATTAGTTCAGGGTGTACCAATGGTAAAGAATCATCAAATTGGTTAAGGTCAAAAGGGGTGAGTGTCATGAAGGAAACATCATCAAAGTGTTCAATAGCAATGCCAAGGTCTATGATGTTACTCTCCTCTAAATGATGTATCTCGCTCAATGTTTGATCATCTTCATTAGAATCATCAATATGTAGTGATCCAATTTCAAGTGGTCTAGACCCTGAACTTTGTCCCTCCATATGTGTGGGTGCATACCTCTGTATTACATCAACTTCTTTGTCTTGACAAGATTCTTCAGATGGTGAGTCCCATTCATATTCATTGGAGTTTGTTTTAGAACTATTTCACAATTGGAGGATTCGCTCACAAATCTACTGCTTGGTTTCTTCTTTTGACTCTTCTCTGTATCCTAGCCCTGTCTTATCCTTTGGATTAGTTATGATAGGCTATATTGGTTCTATAATTCCTTATTTTCTTTTGCCGACATGACCTTTTCCTTCATATCCCATCTTCTCTAGGATTGTAAACCCTTTACCATACGACTCTATTAGTACGTTGGAAGTTGATGCTTGTGAGGCTTTTCATCTTTGTACAACCAATTTAAAATGGACTTGTCTTTAGATTCATCCACTAGGGTGCCTGTTTTTACAAACTTACCATCAAAGAGTGTGATTGGTTGTGAAGATTGTTTTCTTGATGTGGATGGTTGTCCATAGGATTTCAAAGAAGGTAGGAGTTGTGAAAGACATGAGGACTACTCAAAAGAATATTCACCCATGCATTTTTCTTTCAGTTAAACTTTTTTCTCAAATAGTTTTGACAAGGACTTTAGTTGAATTTCATTGTTTGAAGAAGTGGAATCACCTATACCTTTATCTTTTGACTAGACCTTTTTCTCAGGCTGATTTGACAAAGAACTGATTCGACCTTCATTGTTTGATGAACTAGGAGTGATAACTTCCCTATTGTGTGGTACAAAAGTATCCTGGACCGTCTTAAGAGTGTTGCAATATTAAGGATTGTTGGAATCAGCTAAAATGATGATCTCTTGTCCATTGAAAGGAAATTTCAAACATTGATGATACGTTGACGACACTACTTGCATCTCATGGATCCAAGGTTGACCCAAGAGTATGTTATATGTCAAATATTTGTCCAAAACTTAGAAAAATATATCTTTTTGGATTGGTCCCACTTGGATGGGAAAGAAAATTAGTCCTTGTGAGGATCTTTCTTCATCATCATATGCTTTGATAGTGATCTTTCTTCTAGCATCTATTGCATTTTCTGAGAA
The DNA here is from genome assembly GCA_007258455.2 of Sequoia sempervirens. Lineage (NCBI taxonomy): Eukaryota > Viridiplantae > Streptophyta > Pinopsida > Cupressales > Cupressaceae > Sequoia > Sequoia sempervirens. Next base: position 62,662,165 of record VDFB02168118.1, read on the forward strand.
TCCTAGTGCATGGACAAGCTTTTAAAGTACAAATATTTAGATCAACTCCTCCATCTATTAGAACACATTTGATCCAATGTTTATGAATGATAACCTCAATATGAAGGGTTGCATTATGTGGATGAGTAAGGGATGCATCATCATTTTCTAAAAATGATAGGCAATGAGGTGTGGTCAAATGTCCCACCATGGCTTGGAATTGACAAACTTCCAAATTAGTAGGTACGATGGTGTCCACTAAAGCCTTTTCCAGAATATCCTTGTGGGTTGGTGAAATTTTGAGAAGTTCCAATATGGATATTTGAGTTGGGATCTTTTGCAATTGGTCTACAATGTTGTATTGATTTGATTGGGCAACGGGTGTCTTAGATGTACTTCCCTTCAAGACATACTTAGATTCAGCCCTTGTGGCCATGTTTACTGGCATGCTATCTTGTTTGTCTTTGATTTTAATGACATTAATTTGATTATCAACCGCAACCATTTCTTGTTTGATGTCATGGATTTGATTTGATGTGATGTTGAGATTGATTTGATCATCAGTTGTAACAATGTTTTGTTCATGCTCAATTGTGATGTCATTAATTTGATTATCAAATACAACAAAATTTTGTTTATCCTTGGTTTCAATGTCATTAGTTTGATCATCAACCACCTCAATGTGAAGAATGGTAGAATCATAGACATAGTTTACATTTCACCCTTTGGTGTTTGTTAAAGAGGATTCCCCTTTTTCATAGTTTCCAAGGTAAAGGGTTCTTGAATGCTCCATGATCAACATTTGTTTGAGGTCCTTCCATTGATATTTCCTTTCTATCTATTAAATATTGCACCAAATGTTTTAGTTGCATGCAATCGTTTATTTTGTGACCTTTGTTTCTATGAAAATCACAATAATGTACATCATTCCACCATGAAGGTTTAACTCTTGGTTCCCAATCTTGTGCCTCTGGTAATGTTATAAGTTTTTTCACAATAAGCTCTTTTAATGCTAATTCAAGTGACTATCCCAAGGTGTAAATCTTCTTCGATCTGATGGTGTTCAATATGGCAGTGGTTTAGATTCAATATTGTTTTTATTGCTATTTTGATTGGTCTTTGGTGTAATTCTTGATAGATTAAAGACTGGTTTTGCATTATGCATTTCAATTGCACCATCATTACCAATATTCTTGTTTCTTTGCCAAAATTTGGGTTTCTCATTGCTATTATAATGATTAGAGGAGTTTGTTGAGTTGTTTGCTTTATTGTAGATTTTTAACACTCCTCTCTTAACCAAGGCTTCCTTAAATTTAAGTCCATTTTCAATCATTTTCTCAAAGTTGGGTGGATATTGCAATTCAAGTCTATAGCTCATCTCATCATTTAGATTGTCAATGAAGATTTCCATCTTTTCCTTTTCAGGTATAGGATGAGGATATCTAGCAAATAATCTTCTCCATCTTTGTAAAAATATGAGAAATGATTCACCCTTTTTTTGTGTTGCAAAGATCTCTCATGGTTATCTCGTGTTGGATGTTGTATGAGTATAGAGTGATGAATTTATTAACTAGCTCTTCAAAGGATCTAATGCTGGGTGGGAGTTTTGAAAACCATTCCATGCAATGGCCACCCAAATTTCATGGAAACAATCTCATAAAATAGGTCTCTTCGTGTGCAAACTCCAAGCTCATGGTGCAAAATTCTCTTACATGATCTATACGATCAGATTTTCCATTGTACTTATCATATTTTGGGAGGTCATAGTTTGGAGGAAATGGTATCATATTCAGACTTCTATCAAAAGGATATGGGTATATATCTTGCAGCAAATATCTTTTTGTGGTCCCTCTTTGCATGTCTTGAATATGTGTTTGAAGATTTTGTATTTGTTGGGTCAAAAAATTCATTGGATCAGTATTTTGTGAATTAACCTTTGTCCTCTTGGAGTTCCTTTCAATTGATTGATGTCAAAATCATGGGGAAGTTTCACACCTTGGTTGGCCAACATCAAAAAATATTTTTCTCCATATTTTTCTAAAACCTTTTCCATGAACTTGTGAAATTTGGGGTCTTATTGAGCTGTTTGAATGCCTTCATCAATGATTTCATCAGTTTCAGGTTTGTGGAATCTATGAAAGGTATTTTCTTCTGCTTTTGCCATAGTGGTTTGTGTTTCATGTTCCTGTTCTTTGAGTTTTTGTTTTTGAGATCTTGTTAAAACAGGCATACAAGTGGTAAAGATTTACTATACTTTGATCTTTATTTAGGAGTGCCAAGGAGATTCCTAAGTCAAATAGAATGATGGATTCTATTGATAAGACTCAAGTGAGTCTGATCGTACAACATTGTGGTTTGTGATGAAGGATGATAGATCCTGATAATGAAATTCAGCTAACAATCAGATATAGGTTTGATAATTTAGGCACTTTAGGATGGTAGATCTAAGTTTAGTTAAAGGAATTCACTTGCAAAATCTAGTTTCTTCAAGTTTAAACTATTGTGGTGATAAGGAATGATTTGTATTTTGGAAAAAGTTCCTAAATCTAACGTTAATTGTCTGACAGATGTTTAAATTAGCTCTTTGTTTGTGAATCAACTAGATGTGCTAAAACAGGGACCAAATACGCTAAAAGATGGCATAGATGCGCTAAAATAGAGATTGGATGCGCTAGACTATACCCCAGATGCGCCAAAATAGGAAATTGTATGCACTAAAAGATCTAATGAATGCACCAGAAAAGAATCTAGATGTGCTGGAAGATAAGCTAATTGTGTTGGAAAAATACCTAGATGCACTAGACTACCCCTCTATATGTGCTATAACAGAAAGTTGATATGCTGGAAAATTGAGGTAAATGTGCTAGATCATGGGCTAAATGCATTGAAAGATGAAGGCAATACACTAGAAAATACCCTATATGTGCTGGAAAATGATATGAATGCGCTGGAACAAGCCAGAGATACGCTAGACTACCCCTAAGTATGGTTCAAGTTATCTAACAAATGTTTGACTTAGCTCTGCTAAACAAATTTGCAAATGTGTTGGAAGACGAGACAAATGCACTGAAAGGTATGATGGATGTGCTAAAATAGAGACTAGATGCGCCAAAGTATGAGCTAAATGTGCTAAAAATTATAATGGATGTGCTACAATAGAACCTAGATGCACTGAAAAATGAGCCAGTTGTGCTAGAATATGAGCTAAATGCACTAAAAGGTTTGATGAATGTGCTAAAACAGAGAATAGATGTGCTGGAAAATGAGGTAAATGAGCTAGAACATGAAATTGATGCACTAAACTAGAAATGATCACCATTTTTTGAAAGTTTTCCTGGTTTTTGTGTTTTCAACTCAGTGAATTGGATGTTTTCTAGATTAAAGATTTTCTGAACAGTAAGTTTTCCTAATTTTGTTGTTTGTGAACCATGTTTATTAAGTGTTTTTTAATGGATGATCTCTTGAAAAATGATTTCAAACACAACATCAAGTTGTAAAATAGTTGTTTCACCCTATGAGCTAAACATTAAGTGTATGTCCAAGGATCTGGTTTGATCCCTTTGATTTCCAAAGGTATTACACAATAGCAAATAGATCAGTCACTTTTCTAATGTCAAGGGTAATTTATAATATCACATCCCACATCTTAGAACTACATCAGCTCACACAGTCGTGTCACCCCCTAGAGGGTGCTCGTGTTTTTTCCTTTCCAGGATCTTAACCAAAGTCGAATCCTCCACTTTTGGCCAGTAATCCCTGGTAGTTATATGGTGAGTATCTTGGGGGCAGATTCTTCCCTCCCCTTGCACTATGAATATTAAAAAAATTTGGAAACTAACTCGGTTGGCTACTACACTTAAGGTTCTTAGTAAGGGTTTCGATTTAGTGTGAAAAAATGATAAACTCACTTAGGAGACCTCCTAATCTTTAGAACAAAGGCTTTGGGGATGGTTATTAATGCACACTACTATTGACTGGGAGTTTCCTTGCAATCACGTTTGATCATATAGTGGGTTGGAATACTTGGCTTTAGCCATTCCCACTTAGGTCGTTCCCATAGGGTGAGTACTTTCTCCCACTACGACAAGCCTTCTCAAGGTGCTATTGCAATAAACAAAGGAGTGAGTCTAGAATTCTAGTCATCCAATGAAGGGGAGAGCATAGGCCTATCACTTTACAAGCGTAGTATACATGGGGTTCATTAACCTCTTAATTAAAATAGATGCCTAATTTAATCAAAGGAAAACAAAATTAACTCTAGCCCCTGCAAGCACCATTAGTATTTTCAGATAATTATCTTTGGCAATGTTTAAATCACTTGCAAAATAGAGAGACATCAATTAGTTTCTAGAATTATGAGTTTTTTTAAATAAAACTGAATGCGCCAAAAAAAAAACCATATGCACTAAAAGATTAATTGGATGCGCTAATGAACATCCTAGATGCACTATTCTGGAAAGTTGAAAATAAAACTCAAAGTCCTGTATGCACCAAAAGAGTAGCTAGATGCACCAAAAGATCCCACAGATGCACTGAAACAAAGATTAGATGCACTAGAAAAGCAGCCAAATGTGCCAAAACAGAAACTAGATGCGCTAAAAGAACAGTTAGATTGCCTAAAAGATGCTTCGGGTGTGCTACATTGAAATTCATGACCAAACCTGTGAACAAAAAATTGCCAAAAAATATTAAAAACAGGGCTAGGCCCCATGGTGGGTGCCAAAATGTATGTGGAGTATTAAAATTATGTGTAAATGCATAAAGCAAAGTAATACAACACAATCAAAGAAACATTATATTAGAGTAAATTCAAATAACAATAATCAAACTGAAAGAATAAACTCTGTAATGTTGTCCCATTGTTCTCTATCTCCAAGGATTTATCAAGTCATTGCGGCTCTCAGATTGTGTGTATGTGCATGACTCTTGAAATGACAACCTGAAGAACGAGATGCTAGAAATGCAATAAACCTTTCTACATGATTGATTGCAAAATGATATGTTGTATATGATTGTGCAAAGATTATGATAATGCTATTGATATTGATAATGAAAATGCTATGATGCAATTACAGAAATTAAGATGCAACTAATGCTAATGCCATGATTGATTAAAATAAATGATACTAAGATGCAAATGTTAAATGCTCAATGCTAAGATGTTGAGATAACAAATGCTAAGGAAATTTTTGCATAATGTACTTATGCTCAATTCTCTATATGAAATGTTGTGAATGAGATTGTATTTATAGATTTCTCCAAGGCATAAACTGATGTGGTAGGATTCAATGATCCAGATTTGATCTGGGAAGATGAACAGTCGGGGATGAAGAAGTTGGAGAGAATTAAGGAGAGTGTTTCCTTTAGTAGAACACATTACCAAGTGTGAGAGGAATCAAATGGAGGGAAGAGCGAAGTGTCTCCAAATTGGTTAGGATTTGTTGAGATAAATGCCAATTTAAATATTAAGAATATTTATTTTCATGAGACACATGATGAGGTGGAAGGTGAGAAGTTAGTAGAAATGTGCTCAAATTCAAATATAAAATTCGAATTTAATAAAAGGGAATTAATTAAATAAAGCTAAATAATTAAAGTTATTTATTTAATTAAAACATGAAGAAAGTGATTTCGAATAAGAAGAGTTTTAAGAAAGTGAACTATATAAATAAATTTTGCAATTTATTTATAAGTAGAGGAATTAAAGATTTATTAATTAAATAACTAGTATTTAATTAATTTCTCTAGACCAATTTTAGGTGTATACAGGTCCCACTTGAATTGGAAAGACAATTAATCCTTGAGAGGATCTTTCTTCATCATCATAGGATTTGATGGTGATTTTTCTTCTGGCATCTATTGCATTTTCTGAGAATCCTAGTGCACAAATAAGCTTTAACGTATAGATATTTAGACTAGCTCCTCCATCTATTAAGACACGCTTGACCCAATGTTTATGGATTATAACCTCAATATGGAGTGGAGTGTTGTGTGGATGAGTGAGATACATCATCATTTTTAGAGAATGATAGACAGTGAGGTGCAGTCAAATGTCCCACCATGGCTTGGAATTGACAAACTTACAGATTAGTTGGTACCGTGGTGTCCACTAGAGCTTTTTTTAGGATATCCTTATGGGCTGTTGAAATTTTAAGAAGTTCCAGTATGGATATCTATGTTGGAATCTTTTGACATTGGTCTACGATATTGTATTGATTTGAAGGGGTAGCAGGTGTTTTAGATGTGCTTCCTTTCAATACATACTTAGACTGGGCTCTTGTGGTTATGTTTACTGGCATGTTGTTTTGTTTATCATTGATTTTAATGACATTAATTTGATTGTCAGTTGCAGCCATGTCTTGTTTGATTTCATTGGTTTGATTTGATTTGATGTTGATGTCCTTGAGTTGATTTTTAGTTGTAACAGTGTCATTGATTTGATTACTAGTTGTAACAATGTCTTGTTCATGCTCAATTGTGATGTCATGAATTTGATTATCAGCTACAACAATGTCTTGTTTGTCATTGATTTCAATGTCATTAGTTTGATCATCAATTGCCGAAATATGAAGGATGGTAGAGTCATAAACATAGTTCACATTTTTCCCTTGTGTGTTTGTTGAAGAGGATTACCCTTTTTCATAATTGAGTAAAGGATTTTTAAATGCTCCATGATCAACATTTTTTTGAGGTCCCTCTATTGATATTTCACATCTATCTATTAAGTCTCACACCAAATGTTTCAGTTGCATGCAATCATTTATTTTTTGACCTTTGTTTCTATGAAAATCATAGTAATTTGCATCATTCCACCATGATGGTTTAAGTCATGGTTCCCAATCTCATGCCTCTGGTAATGTTATAAGTTTGGTTGCAAGAAGTTCTTTTAATGTTGATTCAAGTGACTGTCCCAAAGGTGTATTTTTTTTGCGATTTGATGGTGTTCAATATGATGTTGACATTGGTTTTGATTCAGTGTTGTTTTGATTGGTCTTGGGTGTAATTCATGATAGATTGAAGACTGGTTTTGCATTATGTTTTTCAGTTGCATCGTTGTTACCAACATTCTTGTTTCTTGTCCAAAATTTAGATTTCTTATTATTTTTATGATAATTAGAAGAGTTTGCTGAGTTTTTTCCTTCATTGAAGATTTTCAATACCCCTCTTTTAACCAAGGCTTCCTCAATTTTGAGTCTATTTTCAATCATCTTTTCAAAGCTAGGTGGACATTGCAATTGCAACCTATAGCTCATCTCACTGTTTAGATTGTCAATGAAGATTTCTATTTTTTTCCTTTTTAGGTATAGGATGAGCATATCTAGCAAACAATCTTCTCCATCTTTGTAAAAATATAAGGAATGATTCACCATTTTTCTGTTTTGTGTTGCAAAGATCCTTCATGGTTATTTCATGTTGAATGTTGTAGGAATATTGAGTGATAAACTCATTGATCAGATCTTCAAATGACCTAATACTTGGTGGGATTTTTGAAAACCATTCCATGCATTGGCCACCTAAATTCCTTGGAAACAATCTCATTAAATAAGTTTCTTCATGTGCAAACTCCAAGCTCATGGTACAAAATTCTCTTACATGCTCTATAGGATTAGATTTGCCATTGTACTTATCATATTTTGGAAGATCACAATTTGGTGGAAATGGTATCATGTTCAAACTTCTATCAAATGGATAAGGGAAAATTTCTTGCAACAAGTATCTTTTTGTGGTTCCTCTTTGCATGTCTTGGATCTGCTATTGAAGGTTTTGCATTTGTTGGGTCAAAGCACTCATTGGATCTGTGTTTCGTGAATCAACCTCTATTCTCTTGGGAGCTCCTTTCAATTGGTTGATATCAAATTCATTGCGTAGTTTGACACCTTGGTTTTCCATCATCAAAAAGTATTTCTCTCCATCTTTTTCAAAGATTTTCTCCATGAACTTATGAAACTCAGGGTCTTGTTAAGCTTGTTGAATGTCCTCATTAGTTATTTCATCATTTTCAGGTTGGTGAAATCTATGGAAGGGATTTTCTTCTATTTCTGCCATGGTGGTTTGTGTTTCAATTTCTTTCTCTTTGATTTTTTGTTTTTGAGATCTTGTTAAAATGGGCATACAAGTGATAAAAGTTTACTATACTTTGATCTTTGTTTAGGAGTGCCAAGGAGATACCTAAGTCAAATAGAATGATGGATTCTATTGATGAGACTAAGGTGATAAATTTGATGACAACGTGTTGTTTCATGACGAAGGATGATAGATCCTGATGATGAAACTTAGCTAACAATTAGATGATAGATTTAATGATTAGGCACTTTTAGATGTTTGACCCAATTTTAGTTAAGAGAATTTCACTTGTAAAGGCTAGTTTCTTCAAGTTTAACCTAATTTTTAGATGAAGAATAAACTCTACTTTGGAAAGGATCCCTAAATCTAGTTTTAATTATCTGAAAAATGTTCAAATTAGCTCTCTATTTGTGACTCAAATGGATGCGCTAAAATAGGGTGCGAATGCGCTAAAATAGAGCCTATATGTGCCAAACTATCCCCTAGATGCGGCAGAATAGGAAATTCATGTGATAAAAGATCTAATGAATGTGTTGGAAAAGACTATGGATGTGCCAAAATATGAGCCAAATGCGCTAGGAAAGAACCCTGATGTGCTAGACTACCCCCCCTATATGTGCTAGAATAGAAAGCTGATGTGCTAGAAAATGAGGTAAAATGCACCAGAACATGGGATAAATGCACTAAAAGATGAAGGCAATGCACTAGAAAATACCCTAAATACGTTGGAAGATGGAATGAATGCGCTAAAACAAGCTAGAGATGTGCTAGAATGTTCAAAAATATGGTTCAAGTTATCTGATAGGTGTTCAACTTAGCTCTATTGGAGTATCAGGTAAATGCACTAAATAGATTGCAAATGCATTGGAAGATGGGACAAATGTGCCAAAATATGACCTAAATGGATTGAAAGGTGAGCTAAATGTACCAGAAAAGAAACCAAATGAGTTGAAAGGTGTGGTAAATGTGCCAGAATATGACCTATATGTGCCATACTATGAACTCAATGCGCTGAAACATGGAGTGTATGCGCTAGAAAATAAGCTGGATGCGCTGAAAAGTGAGCCAAATGTGCTAAAATAGGAAGCTAATGTGCTAAACTAGAAATGGTCACCGTTTTTGAAAGTTTGTTTGGTTTTTCCTATTTTCAACTCAGTGAATTTGGTGTTTCCTAGATGGAAGATCTTATGAATAGTAAGTTTACTTGGTTTTCTTGTTTGTGGACCATGTGAATTAAGTGTTTTTTTAATGGATGATCAGTCTTGGAAAATGATTTCAAACACAACAAGTCATAAAACAATTGTTTCACCTTATGATCTAAACATTAAGTGTATGTTCAAGGATCTGGTCTGATCCCTTTTGATTTCGATTGGTAGTAAACAATAGCAAATAAATCAATCACTTTTCTAATGTCAAGGGTCATTTATAATATCACAACCCACATCTTATAACTATGTCAGCTCACACAACTGTGTCACCCCCTAGAGGGCACCCATGTTTTTTCCTTTCCTAGGTCTTAACCAAAGTCGAATCCTCCACTTCTGGCTAGTAATCCCTGGTAGTTATACGGTATCTTGGGGAAAATTCTTCCCTTCCCTTGCACTATGAATATTAAAAATGTTTGGAAAATGACTCAACTGGCTACTACACTTAAAGTTCTTAGTAAGGGCTTCCATTCGGTGTGAAAAAATGATAAAATCCTTTAGGAAACCTCCCAACCTTTAGAACAAAGGCTTTGGGGATGGTTATCAATGCACACTACTGTTGAATGTGAGTTTCCTCACAATCACATTTGATTATAGTGGATTGGAATACTTGGCTTTAGTTGTTCCCACTTAGGTTGTTCCCATAGGGTGAGTACTTTTTCCCACTACAACAAGCCTTCTAAAGGTGCTAATGCAATAAATGAAAGAGTAAGTTTGGTATTTTGGTCACCCAGTGAAGGGGAGAGCATAGGCCTATCACTTTACAAGCACAAAATACATGATGTTAATTAACCTCTTAATTAAACTAGATGCCTAATTTAATCAAAGGAAAACAAAAATAACTCTAGCCCCTACAAGCACCATTAGTAGTCTCAGATAATTGTCTTTGACAACATTTAAAGCACCTACAAAACAAAAAGTTATAGATTAGTCTCCAGAATTTTAAGTTTCTGCAAATGAAGACAAATGCGCTAAAATAGAGACCATATGAGCTAAACGATTCACTATATGCACTATTAAACACCCTAAATGCACTATTTTGGAAAGCAAAAAATTAAAAAACAAATCCTGTAAAGCACCGAAAGATAAGACAGATGCATTAGAAGATCCTCGTATGCGCTGAAATAGAGCCCAGATGAGCCAAAAGAGCAGAGAGATGCGCTAGAACAAAGATTGGATGTGCCAAAAGAGCAGACAGATGCATTGACGGAAGCTTCAGGTGCACTACCTTGAAATTCACGATCAAACCTGTGGACACAAACTTGCTAGAAAGTGTTAAAAACAGGACTAGGCCCCATAGTGGGCACCAAAGTTATGTGTGTATAAAATATGTAAGTGCATAAGCAAGTAATACAACACACCAATGAAACATTATATTAGAGAATTCAAATAACAATCTAATCAAATTGAAACAAACAAAATCTCTAATGTTGTCCCATTGTCCTCTATCTCCAAGGATTTTTTAAGTCATTATTGCTCTCAGATTGTGTGTATGCACATAAGTCTCCAAATGACAACCTAAAGAACAAGATGTTGGAAATGGAGGAAATCTTTCCTACATGATTGGCTGCTAAAATGTTGTAGATGATTGTGCAAAGATTATGATAATGCTATGATATTGATAATGGAAATGATGTGATGCAATTACAGAATTTAAGATGCAGCTAATGGTAAATCCATGATTAATCTAAATGATGTTAATATGAAAATGCTAAAATTCTAATACTATAATGCTAAGATAACAATGCTCTCTAAAATTTTGTAGAGTTTAATTACTAATGCTCTCTTTATGAAATGCTATAAATGAGGTTGTATTTATAGATTTCTCCAAGGCATCAACTGATGTGGCAAGATTTAATGGTCTGGATTCGATCTGGAGAGACGGACAATCAAGGATGAAGAGGTTAGAGAGAATCAAGGAGTGTATCCCCTTTAGTAGAACAAACTACCAAGTGTGGAGAGGAATCAAAGAGAGGTGAAGGCCAAGTGTCTCAAAATTGGTTATAATTTGTTGAAGATAATTGCCATATTAAATATTGAAAATATTTAATTTCATGAGACACATGATGAGGTGGACGATGAGAAGTTAGTAGAAATGTGGCTAAATTCAAATTTAATAAAAGGGAGTTAATTAAATAAAACAAAATAATTAAAGTTGTTTATTTAATTAAAACATGAAGAAAATGATTTAAGATAGGAAGAATTAAAGAAAGTGAACTATATAAATAAATCTTATCAATTTATTTATAAGTAGACAAATTAAAGATCATTTATTAAATAAATTGTATTTAATTAATTTCCTCCAAACTAATTTAAGTGTATACACAAACAACAAAAAATTTCCTCCAAAATAAAGCAACAATTGGTCATTAAGGCCCCTGACACCTCAAACACACTCCAACATTGATGACACTCATGAATGCCAATATGGCACTCCTAGAAAATCTGCAATCAGGATCAGGAAAAACATACCTTGACAAAGAATTTAGCCTCTATAACACTCCAAGGAATAAATGGTGCTGCTTAACAATCAATTTTTCTTGGAAGAAGCACAAAAATGTGATCTAGAGCCATTCATATTTGACTTGGTAGTTGAGAAATGGATGCACCATTATTGTTATGTCATTACCCGTGAATTGAGGTAGTTAGCCATTCTTATTTGAATATCAACCAATAGATGCAAGATGGAGGGATGAGATTGAATCCCCAATGATAGTTTAAAACATGGTCATTGATCAATCTCCCCTTAAATCTGCACCATCCCTTGCTCCCTCGTCGATAAAAACAAAAGATACACCACAACACTGCGGGCTAGCGGGCCGCTGCCACTTGTACTCCTCATCAACATAGCACAACTCACAACAATGATGCGAGTTGGCCTATCAAGAAATCATGTTGTGCCACCTGGCTACATGTCACCATCCACCACCTCATCCACCTTCCCATCAGGTCCCACTAGAAACACATGTCGCCTCCCTACTTCGCCTCTGTCTAATAGGAGATGACGGTGGGTCCCCCACAGGCTAGCAGGGAACAGTCAGGATTAACCTGATCCACCTCATCTCAACCATTGATCTTAGTGCTTTCCACCTTTGCATGATGATGGGCCTAGGGGATAGGTAAGACACATGCCACTCACATGCCATCCCATTGGAATATTTTAATAAATATTAAAACCCAACGAGGAAGCAGAGAACAACTAGGATCAAATCACTTAGATCCAACTGCTCGTATTAAAATCCATAACCTCCATGTACAAAATGTTAACAACTTAAAAGGAGGACCCTGCCTAGGTAAATAAGACTTGGGAAAAACATTTTTTGACCTAGGGAAAAGATTAAATATTTAAATGAGGTTGCAACTGGAAAGGCAAGGTAAAGGGGCCGGTGAACACATGACCACCTAAACATAAGTTATAACTTAGATGACTGGGAATTAGGCACAAGTTAATGTGAAAAATAGAACAAAAGGAACACTCAAACTAGGGAATTAGGGTTTAAGTACATAAGGGTTTGGAAATCCCTATCTTGCAAATTTAGAACCCTAAAGACATCAAAATATAAAAAATGGCCATGGATTTTGGAAGTACCACCACAATCATCTCCTAAAAACATGTTTAACACAACATAAAAACATAACAAATAATAAAATATCATTCAAACACAAAGTTAAGTAACATCCACATAGACTGCAAGAAGTCAGAAGAGGTGAAAATAGCAATCTTTATTCATCTAGAGGCATGTAGTCTATTTTACAAAAGAAGATTTGCAAATACGCAAATATCTCATGGAGAAAACAAAAGAAACAATCTCCAAAATAAGGCAATGAACTACCTCTTATTTACAAGAGGAAGCTTAGAAAGAAAGAGACATGGTAGAACCAAGAAAACCGTAGTCGCCAATTTTCCCAAAGAGGTGTGGATGTGTTTAGGTGGTCATTGAATGAACTACATAGAAGTCTACAAAATTTGACAAGAAATCATGACTTGGAGAGGGGAATATCAAAAAAGGATGTTTGTAGCAATAAAGCAGCATGGGTGTCACTTATTCCCCAAAAATTACATGGAAATCTGATTCATAATATCTTTTTGGGCAAAACTAATAAAAAAAAGTAGCTAGAAAAGTTGTCACAACATTAATGGTGAATTTATAACCATTTTAGAACTTTTACAAGTTCAAGAGGTGTAATTAGATAGGTTGCAAGAATATAACCTACATCAAACCCATGCATAAATCAAGAAGCTCCATTAGGTCTTCAAAAGGATTTGAAAATTGAACCTATTAACCTAAAAAATCTTGCAAATCCAAATGATCATAAGACTACCACAATTGTAAAAAGTTGAATCCTATCAAACCCATGCAGAAAATACAATTGCATCAAAAAATTTAATCTTGGTTGGGTTCACTTGAGAAATCTTGTAAATCTAAATAGACATGACTTTCCCACAAATGTTGAAAAATGATCACCATCGAGCTCATGAGAAGTCCATCAAAATTTGTACATTGAGTTTGGATAGTTCACTTAGAAATACCCACAAACCATCTACGTGCAAAACCTTGGCTTCCATTAACATTGTAAGAAGATGGCCTTCATATTCTCACAAATTTAGACATTCATTTTCAGACTTTAAAAGGTTTTTGTCAACAATCAGGCTCCATTGAAACTATGTGGAGCATCAAGTAGCTAGTACATCTTTGAATGAAGTTTGATTCCAATATAAAACTCCATGAATCCACTTGCCCATCTGATTGTTGCAAATGCAAAAAAATGGTATTTAATTTCTCTATGCTAAAAATACTCTGGTGATCGAATGTGGGAATTCAAGCTTCATCTGCAACTATGGGAAAAATATTAGCATCTACACATTTTAAAAATATTAAGTTTAATTAGAAATCCCCACAAAACTGGATGCATCCAAAACCTTTGTAAATCTTCAACTTGTGAATTTTTAACTTCTATCAGGCCTTGCAGGAAGATAGCCTCCATCTTGATCCATGTGGGAAGATTGTCTCCATCTTCTCATAAAGTTATACTTAGCCACATTCCCTCCTTTATGTGGGAAAGACAAAATGATCAAGAATTGCAGGGAACTAGCAAGGATCCAAATGGGCTTAAAATCCTTGCAACATCTGGATGGGGCAAAAAAAATCACAAATGAAAAACTTGGCCAACTTAGGAATATGGGTACCCATTTGGCTTCATTATAAGATGGTAAGCTCAGAAGTTCCTAAAAGTTAGCCAATATATGAATTTTCTAAAATTGGGTGAATGTTTAAGGGACAAGCAAGGGAAATTCATAACACAAAAGTGAAATTGACCCAAATACCCATAAAAAATCTCTCAGATTGGTTATCAATAGTGGTAAACAAGGGTTGGATCAAGGCCCTTTCCCTGCTTACCAAAATAAAAAATAGTGGGAAACAAGGGTGGCACAAAGTGTCAATAATAATTATGTATTAACACTTGTGGTAAATTCTTGTGCTAAGTTGAGCTCATGTCCTAAATTTTATATCCTTTTTTATTTTCTATTTGTAGTGTAGTAAAATGCACTCCTTACAATTTCACACTATGTTTGGGCCCTCCTAATTAAATTGGACTTAATTAGGCCTTATTAAGCCCTATTTTTCATCTACAAGCCTAATGAATTACATTTTCTAAAGCGGAATCCTGACAACAATTAATGCCAACACATAACACTTTACCTTGAGCAATGTGTGTTGTAGGAATCCCTAGGGACCTAGGACCATTTTTCCCATGGGTGAATAGGTCCTCTCTAGGTCTTTGAAACTAAATTTAAAATATTATTTTGGTGGTATTTTATTGTCCTTGAATCCATATTTCAATGTTGACTTGTAATGTTTAAATTTCAAGAAATTAATGATACATACCTATAAATACAAGGTTATTTTATCAAATCAACATTAGATTTTTCAAGAGAAGAAAGCTAAGTTTTGAAGAGAAATTTCACAAGAGAAAATTTTATGATCAAGAGCATTCAAGAGAAGAATTATTAGTGATTTATTGCAGCATTCAAGATCTCAAGCATCATGTCAAAGTCTTCTTGCATCATGCATGTTTTTGGAGCTAACATTGTGATGTAGGTTTCAAGATCCAAGTCTACATTCACACATCGACTAAGTCATTAAGATCCACATCCAATTCAACTATTTCATGCAAGTTTTAGATCTCTATTCAAGATTTTACTCAAGGGTTTGATGAGCTGCAACATATCATTGTTCATTCATCATTCCTTCATATTTCATTATTTCATTTCAAGGTTTAATTACCAAAACCCATAATGGACCATACCTTTAGCACCTTATTTCCTATGACCTCTTTACCAACAACCAATGTTACTAATATTGAACTAATGGTTGTTGATGTACCTTAAAAAGAACTAAGACAAATGGATGAAGAATTATAGAAACTGCAAAACTTTGTGAGTTCTAATTACATTGTTAGTACTACAATTCTCATCATAGATAACATGATGAAGATGATTGATAACAAGCATGGAATAATAATTTGGCTCATGCTCCCATTTCCAAGCTTTGTGCCCAAGTTCCTATTTGGTCATTCTTAGTATGGGGCTTGGATCTTACTGGGAAAATATCACCACCTCATTTCGTTGGACATACGTTTATAATTACTACAATAGACTATTTCACAAAATGGGTAGAAGCTATCCCCCTTCATTCCACAACAACTGATGCAATTTTTCATTTCATATTGGAATAGATTATTGCTTGCTTTGGTCTACCTTCCACATTAGTTTTAGACAATGGAACACCATTTAAGAACAAAAATGTGAAGGAGTTTTTGGAAACATTCCACATTCAACACCATTTTTCGACACCTTATTACCCACAATCTAATCGTCAAGCCGAATTAACTAACAAAACTATTATACAAATCCTAAAAAAAATGGTAAGCAAACATAATAAAGATTCACACTCTCAATTAACTTATGTGTTGTGGGATTATTACACTAGTATTCACACACCCATAGGAAACACTCCCTATAACCTTCTTTATGTTGCCAAGGAAATAATGCCTTTAGAGTTAGAAATTCCTTCATTGAGAATCGCTCTTAGAGGGCTTATTGATGACACTACTATAAAGAGAAACGATTACATTAACTCAAAATGCTAGATGAACAACGTATTAAAGCTATCGAGCATCTCCAAGCTTACTCTAAATGAATGCAACATAGTTATAATGATCATGTCATTCCTCATTCATTTAATAAAGGTGATTTGGTGTTATATGAGAACCAACATAATGTCAATGCTACCCCTAATGAAAAAGGAAAATTTAGCCCTAATTGGCTAGGACCTTACATAATCGACAAAATTATGGGTCTGGAGTCTACACTTTAATAGAAATAGAAGGTACACCTCAAAAAGAGCCTATAAACGCTCCACATTTGCATCGATACTATACATAACATCTCCCTTGAATATTATGTATATTAAAGTGACGTTGTTATATTAAGTAGATAGTATTCTATTTTATCTCCCATTGCTTCATCCTTTGACAAATAATCTTTGCATGTCTTGGATTATAGAGTAATTGTTCAATAAGTTTGGATTATTACTTTAGTTTTCATAATATTCAAGTTCATCTTGTGTGTTGTGTTAAGTCAGATCCTTATATGCATGTAATGTTCTAAAATTAGATCATAGGTACATTTAATTTAACATAGCATACTCAATTGCAATGTAGTATCTGAGGTAAACTAAAATTGTTTTAATTAGATCACATAAAAGTAAATAATGGAGACATTTATTAAATAATGAAACTATTTAATAAATCACATTGACATCTAATTCAACATAAACTCAACCAAACATGACTGCTCATATATTATATATAAAAGGTTCAAGTACATATCATCAATAATACAATGCTAGTGTGGTCTAAGGTTGCTAGACCCGTCGGGGCTTGGTGGCGGCATTCATCGTGAAACAATAGAATATGACCATGATCTAATCATGGATCTCACTAGTATCTATAGGCCTTGTGCCTCTCCAACCACTCTAGCCTCCTATATGAGTGTCATGACACACTCCTACTCTATGTGTTCTCTATTTGCTTGTAGTTTGGTAACCTCTCCCTATAGCCTCGAGATGTCTGAACATAGGACGATCTCTATCACACTGTCAATGGGAACCCAAGATGCTCAAAGCTCATCATATGTAATTTATAGCATTGAAAGCTCTACTAGAGCTCAGTCCTCTCTGGATGTAGATAGGTCAGCATGTCTTATCATGCCCTTGTATGCTACCCTCAACCTCATAATAGGCTCAAAGAGATTTGCATGATGCCTTGCAGTAGGTGGGGGCATGTACTCTACTAGTATATCCTCATCTAGGGGCAAAGGAGGGACCATATTTGTAGTCACCTGTTGGTAGAGATCTCGCCACTCTCGTGTGGACACTACAAGATGGAAATCATAATAAATATTAGTAAACATCATGGTATATAAATAACATCTATATATATATCCTTATCTAGGGGAAAAGGAGGGACCATCTTTGTAGTCACCCACTGGTAGATATCTCACCACTCTTGCGTCGACCCTACAAGATGGAAATCAGAATAGATATCAGTAAAACAATCATGATATATAAATAACATCCATATATATATAAAACATAAAAGCATAATGAAAATGTAAATAACACATCATCACCTAGGTCTCCAACCTGCCAGTCGGGGTATTGTCATGTAACAATGAATCCCTCTTGTGTAGGAAGCATGGATGGTCCACTTCCACTGGCCTCTCCATGCCCATGAGTCCTAATGCCTGTTGCAACTATTAATTGTGCTCTAGTGACTCGTGTAGGGGTGAATCTCTCCTCTTGGGGGCAATTGGGGCCTCATATGCCTCATCAGACCCTCGCTCATCGATTGGACATCCTCCTCATCATCATCATCAAGAAATAAATGTGGTGCTCTACCCTCATCCTTTGAATCTCCATCAATGACCCCATCATCTTTGTCATCCTCGCAACCTAGAAGAGGTCCTAGATCACTTGCAAAATGATGCATAGGAAAGACATGTGTTGGTCATGATCCAATCCATCATGCTCATAAGCTAATGTGGTATCGACATCGTCAACATCTAAGAGTGGGGGCATGTTGTGGTACTCATCCTCTGAATCACTAAAGTCTACATCATTAATGGTGAGATGATGACTATCTCCGGGCCTAGATGCACTCTGTGGTAATAAAAGATACCTAGGTTGTGGCCTAGGTGGAACCTGAACCCGTCCAAACTATTGCATAACATGATCATAGTAAAAGGGCCTCACTATGTAATCATGTTGCCCTAGTAAAAACTGGTCCTGTTGCATCCTGACTAGATAGTGTGTCCCATTTTCCCACTGGGGTATCATGAGGTATGGTCTCCATAGTATGTCATCATCCTCTAGATTGTCAAATCTAACTCTAATACAATAGATCTCCATCCTACCATGATCATCTTAGAGGATAACTATAGGCCCATGGATAACCCATGACCACCACTGTTGGATAGCATGTTGATCTAGTACATGTGATATGCTCAAAGCACCATACCTGCAAGAGTGTGCAATATACTATACTATCTATCTCTTGACAGATGAAGACGAAGTGCCCTAGATCATAATATAGATGTGTTAGTATGCTGTGACCCCATGCATACACAATCCAATGTTACTCCATATCTTAGATAATGTGGACTAATTCTTCATCTAAGTGCACAACCCATCCATCAAGCACTAGTGCTAGTGCTATAGTGATGATCATAATGTGCCTCAGTAATGATGATCATGCATATAGTAGCCACCTAAGATCAATGCAGGGTTCAACACTCGCCTCCTATATGGGATGGCCTAGGTAGTACTCAATATCCTCTTTCATCTCATCAAATGACTGCTCCTCTACTAAATGGACAATCTTGCCATGGATAGGTAACCATAGAATGTGGTGAATACCCTCTAGGGTAACAATAATCTCTCCCATAGGTAGGTGAAAGGTCCACATATCCTCCATTTTGGGTGCACCTTTGGTTTGGTGAAACTTGTATGAGCTTCAAAACCTAGTGTCCTATTGCCAATACTCTAGTGAGACATAGCTCTAGACTCATTCCATCTTGTGCTTCTACATCCATTGTGGGTCTTGAGTTCTCTAGCTCTTTCACTCATAGTGTTGACACTAGTCAACCCATCATGGACCATACCTTTGACACCTTGTTTCCTATAACCTATTTACCAACAACCAATGTTACTAATGTTGAATCAATGGTTGTTGATGTCCCTCAAGAAGAACTAAGACAAATGGATGAAGAATTAGAGAAATTGCAAAAATTTGTGAGTTCTGATTACATTGTTGGTACTATAATTCATGTCATAGACAACATGAGGAATTCGATTGATAATGAACATATAATAGAGATTGTGTGTAACTTATCTCTCATCATTAACAACCATGTCCCTACAATGACTAGTTGTACTCAAGCTTTGGGGTATACTCAAAGTCAAGGTGGAAGTCAAATTCCTCCTCCTACAATTGTGACCTCTTTTCCTATATATACCAACCCACATGTTACTACAACCATACAACTCACTAGCAATGTTAATACTACCTTAGGTATTTCCACTGGGAATCCCTTTAGCTTTGTGCATTCAAATATCATATGTCCTAATCCATCTCCCCTCACAAACTTACAATTCACTTGTCCTCCAAACACATATACACCTCTACCTTATTCATCTCCACCTCACAACACAACCAATGATT
Source organism: Sequoia sempervirens (assembly GCA_007258455.2). Classification (NCBI taxonomy): domain Eukaryota; kingdom Viridiplantae; phylum Streptophyta; class Pinopsida; order Cupressales; family Cupressaceae; genus Sequoia; species Sequoia sempervirens. The sequence continues at coordinate 62,682,198 of VDFB02168118.1, forward strand.
CTGTCCTTAACCAACTCTTGCAAAATGTTTCACCCCTCCAACAATAAATTGATACATTAAACCAAAACCAAAATGGCCAACCTTCACAATATATCAAAACCAACATGTTATCCTTGGAGATATTGAGAACACAAATGCCACAAGGTATAGAGGTTCCTAGATTTGAGAAATATGGTGGGAAAGGAGACTTGTTAACCATGTTTCCACATACACAACATTATGTAGTGACTTCATTTTTTAGGATAAACTCTTGGCTAAAATCTTCCCTAGATCCTCGAAAGATACCATTTTGGAATGGTTTTTCTCTTTACTGAATAACTCAATAAATTCATTCAATAAACTTATTGATGCCTTTCTCAACCACTTCTAAATACACATGGGTCCCAAGATGACCTTAGCTGATTTAATGGCATGCAAACAAAAGGATGATGAAAAGGTCACGATTTCATAGCATGATACCAATTGCTTTACTCACAAATAAACATTAAGATTTTTGATTTTGACATTCAAAGAATGTTTATTTCTAATTTGTATTTAACAAAATCCGAGCTAAACTTGAGATGTTAAAATTTCCCTCCTTTACACACTTGTGTACAACCCTTTGTGATTACCAGAATTCGGTTAGTAGTCATGAAGTGAAACCTATCTCTAATTGTCTTGAAAAATATGAATCCATGCCTCGAACCAACTTCCAATCATTCAAGAAACCAAATAAGGGATTTACACGACTCAATTCCCCTTAACCAACCCAACATATTGATTCCCAAGTGGCTACCATAAAGATGAAAAATCCATATACATTTAGGGAAAAGGTTAGACACTTTACCTCATTACTTGATACCCTTCATTCCATCATGTTGTAGCTCTTAAACAAGAACTTAATTTCCTTACCTCCTATTATAGCTATTGATCCAACTAAGTCTTTACCTCCAAACCATAACCAAAATGCCTTTTGTCAATATCACCATCAAAATGGACATGATACAAAACATTGTAAGCATCTTAAAAATGCGGTGCAAGACCTCATTGATTCTAATCATATACAGATTAGTGGTGTCAATTTTCAAGGTAGTAAGTATATTGCCTCTCCCAACCAAAACTTGCAAATATTTACCAATCTCATGCAAAACCATAACATCTCCTTTCTCAAAGCTAGTGAAACTATGAATGGTGTGATGAATGCTAGCATGAATGATGATAACATGAAAGACAATGAGGAAAATCTTATGGATTCTATTATTGGAATCATTGAAGCTCAACCTCATAAGGGACAAACCAAAATTACCTTTGACATTTCTTTCTCATCAAATAACATAATTAAACATACACCTAATGGTCCTCTTTACATTGCTAGAAGAATCAATAACAAGCCTACTAATGGGATACTAATTGATCCCATCTGTGTAGAGAATGAGATCATTGAGGAATTATTGTTTGTGCATGAAATTTATCAAGATAACTATGAACAACCAAAATCATGGATCAAAATGCATAATAGTTCTGCTTACCCTATAATAGCTTTGATCACTCTTCCTCTAAAAGTTGGACTAAAACAATTAAGTGTCACATTCTCCATCATCTTGTCATCAGACCAATTTCATGTGAAGTTAGGCTACCCATGGCTTCACTCCATGAGTGTCATCCCATCGGTAGTGCATAAATTATTAAAGTTTCCATTTGGCAATGATATCTTTATCACGCATCATAGTGGCTTTAATCTTATGTATTCTCATGGGAATTTATCATTGGATTTATTTTGGCTTGAACCTATGGAACCTATTAAGCCCCGTGAGGAATTCTTTTTCAAATCTTACCGAAAGTTCAAAGTCAAGTGGATAGCAGAATTATCTCTTAGCAATATGCCTCAACCCATGTTTGAGCCTCCTATTATTGATGAGATCATGATTGAACCAAAATCTCTTCCAAATATCCAAGATCAATCCATGACAAATCCTTCACCCATTTCCTATAAGAGACCACAAGAAAACCAAATAAGTCTTGTTGTGTCTCCTAAAATCAAAAAAGTTTATAAAGTCAAAGAGAAAGTGGTTGAACAACCTCCCATGGTTCCTTTCATTCCTCCCTTATAGGAAGAAAAGAAACCTATGGTTGATAAAACTGATCCTACACAATCAAAACTTGAAAACCATACAAAAAGAAATTGAAATGCTTGAGAGTGTAGGAATCAACATCATGCTATTGCTCATCTGTTACAAGAAAAAGATGAATCAACAAATCATTTTAACATTTTTGACTATATCTCATGTTTCTTAGTGCGATCTTCTTACTTCATGTGATGTGTCCTCTTCTTGGTGGTGTCATTGAATTTGATGTCCTTCAAGAGTGTGACCTTTCTTGGTACATGACATTCCTCTTAGTGGTAATTCTATGTATTGCATTCCCTAAGTTGTGAATCTTTTATCCTAGACTAGTCCCCTCTTGGAGACATTAGGCACAATGTTCCCCAAGGTGACATTTCATGAACTAAGAAAAACCATTTTGAATATCCTATTTCATTTATCAAGGCCACAAAGCATAACACACCTTGCTTGCCAGTGGAGTTCTTTTTGTTCATAAGTGCTTAGTATAACACAACTTGCTAGCCTTATGAAGCTCAAAGTTCATATTTTGTGGTACCTTATCAAAGTTATCAGGAAGTATAACTTTTTTATGGTTAGTTCAATGGGATCCTAATAAGACTCTCTCATTGGCCACTTTCTGGGGCTCACAAGGTAGTGGATAACAAATTTCACTAGCCCTTGTGAGAGTATTTTGTTTTCATAGTGGATAGTGGGTTTCCACTTGCAAATAGTTTTTGGATAGACAACTAAGGCTTGATCCATATGCAGATGGAAAAAGAGTCAAGGATTGATCCACCCCTTTTTCTTTATTTTTTTAATTCTTTGACATTGTATGATTGAGTATCTTGTCATTGTTATTGCATATATTTAACACAGGCATGTGTCTCTTTGTGCCTTTGTTGGTTTTTCCATGAGATCTTAGATCTTAGGGGCTTGATCATCCTCCTTGACCTTTGTCATCTTATCTTTCCAATAGTTGTATAATTAGACCTCTCTTGATTTTCTAATTTAGTTTGAGTTTACACTTGTGCTCATTCTCTCACTAAAGTGGGGGATAAATTTAGTGCAGTAAAATGTACTCCTTACATTTTCACTCTATGTTTAGGCCCTCCTAATTAAATTGGACTTAATTAGGCCTTAATAAGCCCTATTTTGCATCTAAAAGCCTAATAAATTACATTTTCTAAAGGGGAATCCCGACAACAATTAATGTCAACACATAACACTTTGCCTTGAGAAATGTGTGTTCTAGGAATAGGGACCTAGGACCCATTCGCCAATGGGCGAATGGGTCCTCCCTAGGCCTTTGAACCTAAATTTAAAATATGTTTTTGGTAGTTTTTTATTGTCCCTGAATCCATTCTTCAATGTCAGCTTGTAATGTTTTAATTTCAAGAAATTAAGGATACATACCTATAAATACAAGGTTATTTTATCAAATCAACATTAGAATTTTCAAGAGAAGAAAGCTAAGTTTTGAAGAGAAATTTCACAAGAGAAAATTTTATGATCAAGAGCATTTAAGAGTAGAATTATTAGTGATTTATTGCAACATTCAAGATCTCAAGAATCATGTTAAAGTTTTCTTGCATCATGCATGTTTTTGGAGCTAACATTGTGATGTAGGTTTCAAGATCCACATCCAATTCAACCATTTCATGCAAGTTTTAGATCTCCATTCAAGGGTTTACTCGAGGGTTTGGTGAGTTGCAACATTGCATTGTTCATTCATCATTCCTTCATATTTCATTATTCCATTTCAATGTTTAATTACCAAAATGGGGTTTGACCAAGGCAAACCCCTATTCACCAAAAACCAACACTTTTCTCCTCTTTGTGAATGTGTAGGTTTGTAGGTTGAAATTGAAGACCTTAAAGTTGCAAAGTTGCAAAAAATTGCATATTTTTTGTCATCTCATAAAAAATTACCTACAAAATTTATTTTTGACTGTCCAACAACGAAACCTAGACCTATAGAGAGGGACTAACTGCTCAGGACCCCAGGTCATAGGAGGGTATAGAACAATCAATTTCCTTGATCTAACTCATGCTAAGGATTGTTTAAGGTAAGATTGATGTCTTGGGAGGGTGAAAAGGAAGGGTGATTGACTTGCCACTATCCTTCTGTCAACCTGAGAGGTTTAGGGAATTAGGTGAGTGAATTCCCAAGTATAGATTGTAGCCTAGGAAACTCTTTGCTAGAGGACTCTAACATAGAAGACGGATGACAGTGCAATGCGATGGTGTTTGTATGGATAGAAAGTATGAAGGACAGTTGAGACTAACAGGGAATCCACTACTCTACCCAATAAGCACAATCTTAAATGATGATAGAAAATGTAGAACTAAACTACTGAAATGATAAAAATAACACTTTAACTTAAAAGAGATAGAGGTTGATGAAACAAAGGTGGTAGAAAGACAACTCACAAGTGGTCCAATCTCCTGCAAGCTCCGCATGAACACAAACACCTACACATAGTAGAATGGGGAAAAATGTTGGGTTTGTTTTGGGGCTTGCGACAGTCAAACCCCTGTTTTGGTGTTCCCACCTCCACGAACAACCAGAATAGCCTTGAGAGAAAATATGATAATGATAGTATAGAAAGAAAGCAATATCATACAATGCTAACAATAAATATGCTATGTAAACCAAATGATAATGCGAAATGAAATGGATATCACCTCCCAAACAATATTCCCTCAAGCACGTTAAGGGAGATGCGAGCTCACAAGCTTGGAGATGCTACTATTTCCTCAACAATGTGAGGAGAAAAAAAATAGCGTATTAGCTTAGAGCTTCAACAATGGAGAAAGCTATGAAAAATGGAGTGTGTAGAAGCAAGTGTGATTGAGAGACATGTAGAATTGTGAAGAGAGATTGAAGAGGATCAAATGAATGGAAAGATAGTATTTTGAGGATGAATAGCAACCCAAAAGAGCCATTCAAGGTCAATCAAGGGCGTAGGGATATTACGCTTCATCGTCAATGGAGATGTGCAATGCCTTTGCATATTCCAAAGGTGAGAATCCTGTCAAGATGGTAGTGTGTCATGCAAATTGTCGTGCACCGCATGAGCGTCCCCGAAAAAAATTCCCCCATCGACACTACAGACATCCACCAAGTGGGTGGAAAGTGGATGGATGAGGTGGAAAAGCATCATCGAGTTTGATTTTTCTAAGGTAAGGGGGTGTAAATGGGGAATTTTCAAGGGGTGAAAATTCACTCCATTAAATTTTTCCTCCACTTTAGCGAGCATGTGTGCTACCAGATTTGAGGTAAAGTAAATCAAAAGAGTTCAAAGAAAGTATACCTAAACCTAAACCATCGAGGAAGTAGACTACAATCTGACCCACCCAAAAGCACATGAAGAGAATATGGATCCATAGGTCTTTAAACCCAAGGAGAGTTGAACGAACATGCATCGAAGATCCATAGACCTACGAAAAGTGAACAAAGAGGCTTTATAGGTGCTTGGTCCTATAGATTTGAACAAAGAGATCCCACAAGATGTAAGCGCTTCACAGGTCCTCAGACTTACAAAGGAGGCACCCCCTAGGTGATCAGTCTTGAAGGAATCCAAATGTGAGAGGCTCCATAGAGTATAATGGGGCCTTATAAGTACTCAATCCTGCAAGGTTGATTGAAAAGCAGCTTCACAGGTGCACCTGCAAAGCAACTTGTTAATCCGCAAACAAAACATGTTAGATAAAAAAAAGCCACATAGGAAAATAGGTAGATAGACACACAAATAGTCAAAAATTGAAGGAGAAGATTTTAAAGGGGTCCCTTGAGAACCCTTCAAAAGAAAAGGGGTCCACTCAAGGGACGCTTAGTTCGAAAGTGATAAATTTTTGAAAAAAATAGAATTTTTTGCCAATGCTTATAGCATCAAGGAATCCTTCTAAAAGATTCATTTCATCAAGGAATTCAGAAGAAAAAAATGCTCCCTTGCAAGGGCAAGTCCATATTCTATCTTATGAATCCATGATGAAAGAAAAGTTCATCTAGGGATCCATGATGAAGAATGCAATTTTTGAAAAATAGAAGATTTTCAGTGAGGGATTCATTGGCCACCAATACAGCTAAAAATCAAAGTAGTATGATAGCCCCCCCTTAGGATTGTGTGTGCTAAGCCCAAAGGCATGTGACATCCTAAGGAGAGAAAAGCAAGAATAAAAGTGATGTTGTGGCCCATATAACATAATGAGATGTAACTATGGTAATGTTGTCACACACATGAGGGACAACACATGAGCACCACAACATCACAAAGCAAGCAAGGAGAAGATAAATAGAAAGGACAAACAATGACAATGAACGAGAGATAGGGGATCTGATATTTTGGGGTCAGAGCTGTGTTGTGTAGAAAACACCATCAACAGATTGGTGACACAAATTCATAGGCAGGTGCATTTGAATAATTTGAATATCTCCTCTCCCAAGTAGGCTTCCATATGTAAGCCCCCCTTTAATTTATTTAATCTTGAAAAACAAATATTATCATTAGTAGCTCACATGTGAAAATCCAATCCATAAAACATTAAGATTAAGCTCAAAAAAACCCTTGGAAAATTCAACTCCATCATAAAATTTTAGAAATTTAACCTTATTAAGAAATTTTGGAGTTTAGAAAATTTGCGATAGGTAGTTCGGGGAATCCGCCAGGAGGTGGATTTTTTGAGTGACAGGAGCTTTAGAGAATCCAAGATAGGAGGGACTTTCCGAGTGATAGGAGCTTCAGGGAATCTGAGATAGGAAGGATTTTCCGAGTGATAGGAGCTTTAGGGAATCAAAAAAGAAGGGATTTTCCAAGTGACAGGAGCTTCGGGGAATCCAAGACAAGAGGGATTTTCTGAGTGATAAGAGAGCTTGAAATCCTTGAAACCCCATAAATTTTTACCAAGAAGGAATTTTCAAAAATTAAAAAAAGCAACCTAGCCTCATTTTTCATCCTCTATCCATGGGTGCAAAAAATATTTACATATAACATTGAAAATTCACTTCAGAATACCAATTTCCAAAATCCATGATAGGTGAATTTCTCCTAGACCCTCGAGATGCTTTAAAATATTGCCTTAATCAAATAAAACCCATACCTAATCACAAAATAACCTCCCAAGAAGAGAAAAATTGAAGATTGACAAAGCCAAAATGTGGAGATGCAAGAGAAAAAAAGAGGGTCCCCACCTCTGGTGGGGTGTGTGTGCAAAAATTACACAACAAGCTACTTATAAATATAGATAAATAGATATAATAATATATAAATGAATTGTCATCAACCCCCTATTGTAAGATGGGGAAAATCGAGCCAGCCTAGATAATAGTGACAACCAGAACACTACTAAGCTAATAACCCAATCTAAACAAGAGAAAACAATCAAATAAAGAGAGCAAAATGAAAACAAAGAAACAAAGCACTCCCCATTGAAGTTGAATCACTTCTCTTGTCTCTCCCATTTCTTCTTTTGCAAATATACCCTCAGATTTATAGTAGAACTTGTGCAAATACCTACAAATAGTAAGCTAGAAAGTTGGAGATAAGTGGATGTTAAGGAAAAAATGGAAGAGAAAGGCTTCTTTTATAGAAAACCATTTGAATGGACGAATGGGATTGATCTTCTAGAAAGATTCCAAGATCGACGGATGACAATACATGCAACATAGGAAAAGGGAGGTTACAAAATAGACGGTCAAGATTAGAAAGAGCCCAAAGACGATCGATAGTTGAGAGTCGAAAAATGAGATAGTGGAGGGATAATGGAGACTTTAAAATTTAAAATTCATTAATTCATGAGAAGGAACCTTTGACCAAGTGGAGGCATAAATTATTTATTTGAGGAAAAGACAAGTGGGAATTTAATTAAAATGATTTATGCAACCATTTTAATTAAATAGGAGGAAATAGAAAAAGAGATTAAATAATTAATTTGAATCAATTATTTAATGAGGGAGAAATGTCAAAAGATAGTCAAATAAATTTAAAATTTATTTGACTATAGAAGAATCAAAAGATTAATGAATAGACAAACAATTAATAATAATTATTTGACTATAGATGAATAGTGAAAGGTAAATAATTAAATAAATAGTAATTTATTTAATTATCGAAGAAAAGGAGATTAGTGACACAATTAAATTTATTTAATTGATCAAAGCAGAATAAAGATCAAGAAATGAATTAATTAAATAATTAAAATTATTTAATTAATAGAGGAATGTGATAAAAGAAACTAATTAAATAATTAAAATTATTTAATTATGCAAGAAAGAAGGTCAAGACAATGGAAAAATGATGCTCGCAGACCAAGACATTTTTTAGTGCCTACATTTTGCCCCTCTTTGAAATAATGTGATTTGAGCGTCGTTTCAAAGAATAAAGAATAAAATTAGGTTCATATCATGCCCTAGCGTGCCCCGGTGAAGGTGGGATAAACCTATGCCCCCTTAATATTTTTTTTCAAAATTTTAAAAAAATTGAGAAATTATTTTGAAAACCCACTTTGATGCACTGACAAGAGAAGAATTCATCTTGCAGGCCATCAGGATGATTGCGGATGGAAGATGTTAGTGCGAAGAAGATGGATGTTAGTATGGAGAAGAAAAATATTAGAGTGGAATTAGTCAAATGAAAAGGAATGGAAATTCTTGCTTTATAGATGTCAACTTGCATGTTTATCATCATTGGCAGTAAAAATTATGGAAAATGGAGCATAAACACCATGGTATGATATAGACCAAGGTGTGCAAGGTGACCATTTGTGAGAGACAAGCAGTCAAAAGAACAAAGCCTAAAGATAAGGAATACCCCAACTCATACTAAGGACCCAATTATCCCAGTATTTTTGCTAAGATAAACCACAAACAACAAGCAAAGAAAAGAGGTCATGATTCATCACCGTTCCTCTAAGTCCTTTTGGAAATCCTTGAGGTAACTAGTAACATGACCAAGAACCAATCAAAAAGATAAGACAAATTGAGATCAATAAAGTGTTTTCCAGAGAGATAGTGTTTGCCAATAATACTGATAAGATTGTTTGATATGATTGATTAGGTTGACCAAGATGACCAAATTTGACAGATTGGTTGACAAGGATTGATTGGTAAGTTGACAAAGGGTGACCATTTGACTTGATTGATTGTGCTTGGTTTCAAGAAGGATACATCCTAATTAAGGCAAGATTAATTGACCAAGATGACTAGATTGATTGATTTGAGAAAGTGTGATTGATATGACCAATCAATGTGATGACACCTATTTTCAGGAAAGACATATCTTGTTGGAGGAAATTAACACATATGATAAAGTTGACCAAGTGACCATTGTTGATAAAGCACCTAACTGCAAGAAAGACATGTCTTGCTTAAGGTGAATGACCAGACTGACCAAAGACAAAGTCTAATATGAGGAAAGACACATCCTAGTAGAAGAAAAAAGATAGGACTGAATGAGACAAATGACATAATGCCCCATTCTGAAACAAGATCAATGACTGGATCAATTGATTGATAATAAAATGATTGACTGATTGAAGATGAAATATTTCGTTGGTTAAGTTTTCCTATTGATTCATGATTTGGTTTGAATGATGATTGCGTGCAAACCAAGAAAAAGATTAGAAAAACCCTAAAGGACTAACCTAGGGCCTTGAGGGCTCATCGATTGATGGCCTTTCCTATGTTATACATGTAGAGACCTCGTAGTTCAACATGACTTGACTTTGTTTTATTTGACAAAATATTGAGTCATGATTTTATTTGGACAAACTTGAAAGGATTGACCTAATGTCTCGAGGGCTCATTTAAGATGAGCCTTGCCTATGTAGCAAATGTGCAGAGACAACATAGTTCAACCCTACTAACACAATCTAACTTAGACTAAGACTCTATTTTTGGAAGTTTTGATAGTTTTTGATTTTTTTTTGGGTTTTGATGTTTTATGATTTTTTTTTGGATTTTGATGTTTTATGATTTTTTTGGATTTGGATACTTTATGATTTTTTTTGGATTTTGGTATTTTATAATTTTTTTGGGATTTTGGTGTTTTATGATTTTTTTGGATTTTGGTGTTTTATGATACTGATACCATGTGTCAGATCCCCTAAAAATGTGAATCAAGGAATTACCCCCTGTCAGGTATAGGACCACTTATTATGTGTGAGGGAAAGTAGCAGACGAATGCAAAGGATGGTCATGAAGGAAAAGTGTACTAAATGTCAGTGGTTCTTAGGAAATGAGAAGGATGACAAAGCTTCATTATGGACAAAGGATATATGTGAATGGATGAGTGAAGGTTGGGAGACCAGGTAGAGTGGTAGTAGATGGAGGAGCATAAACTGACTACACATGGCGCCTGTTTGCCAAGTTTTCACCATGGTACTTATCCAAAGCGCCACCGAAGTGGTTTTCACTTTTGGATGAATTATTTCTCTTTATTATTATATATATATATATATATATACATATTTTGTATTTTTTGACTTTTTGAAGGGATATTGTGAGAATCAAGTGTAGTACTTGTGAAGGTGCATGATGTTGATAGGTTTGGGTAACGGTTCTCATTCAAGAGTAGAAAGATGATAAGCATTGAATCCATATGATGCTATGATGATATAAGGGCCAAACCAATTAGGTTTAAACTTTCTAGGCTTCTCTAATTCTGCTTGATTCTCTTTCAGGACTAAGTCACCAATGTTAAAGCTTTTAGGTCAGACCTTCTTATTGTAGCTACGTTGAAGGCGATATTGATATGTTTGCAAATGTGTCAAAGCATTCTGTCTCTTTTCATCCAATAATTCTAGCTCATGTAGACGGTATACACAATATTCTTCTTGATTAATCAATCCTTGCATATAGACTCGTAGGGATGGTAACTCAACCTCTATAGGAAGTATGGCTTCAAATCCATAGACAAGGGAGTATGGAGTGGATCCTATAGGGGTGTAGACACTGGTACAGTAGGCCCATAAGGAAATATTGAGCTGGAGGTGCCAGTCACGGCCAGTGTCATTTACAGTCTTCTTTAAGATTTTTAGGATAGTCTTATTAGATGCCTCAACTTGACCATTACCTTGGGGGTAATACGGGGTAGCAAAATGGTGTTGGATATGGAGTTTTTCACAAAGTTCACGGACATCTTGATTCTTAAAAGGGAAACCATTATTTGTAATGATGGACTGTGGGATACCATAGCACGAGATATAATGTAATTCAGGATGAACTTGGCTATCTACTTTCTAGTAATGTAGGTCATCAAGATGGATTCTATCCATTTTGTAAAGTATTCATTCACAACAAGGATAAATTTATGTCCATTGGCAAAGGTGGAATGGATCTTTCCTACGAGGTCGAGTCCCCATTGAGAGAATGGCCAAGGTGACATAAGTGGCTATAGTTCCTGAGTTGGTGCACATATAAGATCTCCATGAATTTGACATTGGTGACATTTCTTCACAAAGTGATAGGCATCATGTTCCATTGTAGGCCAATGATATCCTGTCCTCATGATCTTTTTAGCTAGGGTTGGACCAGCAGAGTGAGCTCCACATATACTATGATGTACCTCTTGTAAGGCTGTTTGTGCTTCATTTGAGTCAAGACATCGGAGGAGGGTACTAGCTAGGCTGTGGCAGTAAAGGGTATCTCCATTGATGGAATATTTGGATACTTGTCAGATAAAGGTTTTGTTTTGGTTGAGGGACAAGTCTGGAGGGATAATTTGGTCATGCAAGTAACTGTAAATGTCTTTGTACCAAAGAGATTCAAGACCAACAAGTTCACACACAAGTTCGGTTTTAGGCATATCAAATGCAGGGATCAACAATTGTTCTACAAATAACTCATATTGTGATGCATTGTTAGGAATGTCCAAGAGAGATCCAATTGTACCCATTGCATCAGTTGCTTTGTTCTAGAATCTTGGTATTTTCCCAAAGGTAATGGTATGAAAGTATAGTCGAAAACTATCCACCATGCACTTGTAGGGAATCAAATTTTCATCCTTGGTGTCATAATTGTTACATCCCTAACTTTAACTATGATTTACTTTGTACTTTTAAGGTAATTAGTAAATGAGTATGCATGATTCAATAATTTGATGCTTAGGAAAAATGTTTAGAAAAATCAATGTTTTTATGAGTTGCATTTTTCTGACACAAAATTTACATGTGTTTAAAAGTTGATAAGATGTGATGATTTCATAAGGACTATGAAATGATTAATGATACATTAACCTCAAGTTAGTGTTTGCAAGATTGAATTCTGGAAATAGGTTTCCACCCTTTGAGAAAGGGAGGGAGAGCATCATTAGAGAGAAGGGAATAGATACAAGGAATAGAACAGGTTGTCATCATCTTAAGTCTATTTCTAGTTGCTTAACATCAACCTAGTCATTTGGGGGATAGTGACATCATCAAGGTTAAACTTTAGTTGTTTTGCGATTGAGACAAATTTATGTCGAATATGTCGCTTCTCATGTCCTAACGATTTTATGTTGTGACCTCGTTTGCGTAATTGGGTGTTCATTATTGTCTATATTCTTGATAATAGTTTAAATTGGCTTAATAAGTTAGGGGAACTAATATGATAGCCCGATTCCTTGCAAAATGAAGTCATTATGATGATCATCTTTGAGTTCATTTATGGGGTGAATATGACCGAGAGACAGCAAAAAGATCAATGCCATCAATCATGTAGGATTGTGTTACCAACTCTTAATTCTCGAATGATTTTCATTTATGTGCTTTCAATATTTAAACATTTTTACTTAATGACTCTCATTATGATATTACATGTGGATGTTGATCATTTATGATCATCATTGAATTCGTTTGTTTCGACGAAGTGCCAATTAGATGATGTAACAACCTATGTCGTCAACCTTTCCCATGATGTTAATATTTCTTAAAGTATTATTATGTTAAGATATAAGTTGAAAATTGGAAATGGCTACATATGCCAAGAGTTAAATGATAGGATCCAACTTTTAGTTAGGAAGGGAAAATTTCTTTGATGAAAATTGTTCAACTCTTAGAATCTTTGTTGATGGCTTTAACTTTTATGTTTATATGAATTGCATAGTTTATATGCCTTACGCAGATCCCTTAGGTCACGACATAGCTTTAAGAGATGGCAGTTCTATATATATATAATATCATTATGCTAATATCAGTGAAATCTCAACGCTTATCAACTTGTAACCATGATGGCATGATCATCAATTGCTCCTTGTCACTCGCTGAGTCACCCACGCATACTAGAGTATTGTTGCAACTTCCAGTAGTGGCCCTTGGCTATTGATCAAGAAACGGTTATACAAGAAGGGGGGAGTGAACTATTTTTGAGCTTTTTAAAAAAAGAATACGGGTGTTGCACACACAGTGGCATACACCTATTTTTGGAGGCTTCCTCGACACACAAGGTGGGCTCTCACTACGCTAGAGATGAGATACAGGGCAAGGAAGAAGGATGGAGGAACATCCATGGTTTCATGGAGAACACATGTATTCCTCGCCGACAACCAGGATTTCACCTTGGTTGTTTTCTTTCACCACCTGCTTGCCACCTCCTCTTCTCTAGCTTGGAAACACATGCACATTCAAGGCAGACGGTGGACTAGAAGTATTCTCAATACAGGTCCTTCATTCGAATCCTATTTATGATCTCATGAATACCTAGGTTGAGATAGGTTGTTCCAGTTCGGTACCAACTATTTGTGCAAGATCTTGTGTGGGTAAGAGAAAAGAAAGAAGCTGACACGAGAGATCTAAAGATTGGTTGCCCCAAGATTATCTGTTAAGTATATATGATTCTTGAAAGAAAAGTATAAAAAAGGATAGCGTGGAGTAAGTAATGAGAAACCCATTCAATAAAGATGCCACATATCCAAGAGTTGAGACTCTGGTGGGAGAAAGAATGTGTGGACATTCGATCCTAGCAAATGGAGAAAGAACCATAATTTGTGGCTAAGTGCATATCACTACCAACCTTATTTACCAGATAATCAAATAAAGGTATGTGAAATTTTCGTTCTTGATATTGGAAATTTTCCATTCCTAGCTAACATATATACATATATATTTTGAATGCTTTTGATGCATTAAATTCAGTAAGGGATAGTTTTGTCTAAAATCCATCCCATGGAAGAATCTTTAATTGTTCTTTGAAATACCCCTACTGAGATAGATCATCTCTTGATTTGTTACCGGAAAGAATAGGGTCCATGAAAACTTCCTTTGATTGATATAAGACTCTCTTCATTCTTGGAGGATATATCAAACTTTACTTCCTTAGTGATATTGAACCAAGCTTGAATAATTCAAAAATAAAGAAGTGGAATAATTGACTAAAGCACAACTAAGTGCTAGTTTTTTTTGTCAAGAATGCTTACTCAAGTAACATACAACTATTCTTGAGTTCTTTTAGTAAATACTGGTTGAGATACCTTGCAATAATAATTAGGAACTTGGAAAGGAAAACCTCTTTCCTTCCTCAATATGTTCCTTATTGAAAACACCCAGGTGGGGTCATTGTAAAGGATGCTTATATACTATTATATAACCTTATACACGTCTTGATGTCGACATAGTGTCGTCCATATGGTTAAAGACACGTGAAAGTGGGTCAGAAGATAAAACCCTTTTGAACCATGTTGGGGATAGAATTGGAGGTAGTAGCCTAGACCCTAGTTGTTGTAGATACACAACAAAGGGGTTCAACACCCAAGTAATTTGACCAACATGTTCAATGATAACTTGGTGAGTAAGCATTATGTTAAGAAAATTTATTGGAGATGTGATTAGTAGGTCTACACATGTGGTTACCTCTGGTTAACATGATTGCACTGTATGGAAAGGAGGAATAAGACCTAAAGGAAGTTATATTATTATTATTGTTGGAGATCTAACCCTTACGATGTAGACTAGCCTATATTCATACTACATTAATGATTGTGAAGGTCAAGAAGATATAATTTTGTGACAAGAAATGCTTAAATTATTATCACGTGAGTTGTCTCTCTCAAGGGTTTGGGTTAAGACTCGAGCAAGTGGTTGTAGCCAAGACTCGATAGTTATGCCTTGTAATCTAGGGGTTCAAGAAAGATCTAACATCTTATCAACTTAGTTGAGTTATGTCTTAGTGAGAAAAGTTATGTAGAGTTATAAGTTCTTGGTGAATGTTTTTGGGTGGAACAGTTAGTTCCAGTACACCTTAAGAGATTCCTTGATATTGTTGAAACTCTATTTAATGCATCAAAGATGTTTGGTATTGAATCTTGTGTGTTAAAAGACAGGAAGTCATAAACCCTAGATATTGCAAGAATGCAATAAGGGACTTTTTAAAGGTTTGAAATACCTAAATTTTTACATTGAATGAATATTCTAGATTAAGGATTAGATCTAAGTTAGATTGGTTAGAATGGATTTTCTATACAGACTAGTTTGTGTCTAGAGTACCAAATAAAGTCAGTAAACTATAGGATGAGACAATTCCAAGACGAGTCAGAGGTGGGTGTCTAGATGGCATGACCAATTAGAATAATCATACTTAGCTAGAAGGGATCTAGAGTTGTATGGTCGATTGAGTTTTGTAGGACACATCCCTAGGACTCAGATGGAGAAACTTGATAGTTCCTTATATCTATACTCTTTGAGAAGGGCCGGGTCACTTCTAGTTAGGAAGTGCGCGGGGGACTACTTGAGTCCATGGTTGGAGGAAAAAGCACTCGGATGATGCTCTCCCTCTGTATTAGTAGACTCTTTGAGGCTTGTGAAGATAGAGATCAACATTCTTGATGCAGTGAACTTCATGTTCTGGCTTACGACAGTCAAAACCTATGAGGTAAAACTATTCTTTATGTTAAGTGTATCTTATGTGATATAAATGAATATTGTAAGGAATTATCTTGATTCTAGTTATGATTACATGTGAATTCAAGTTTGAATTTTTTCTGGAAAAGTTATACTTAATTCTTGTGCTTATACAAATGTTTTAATTTAAAAAAAAATTCTCTCTTATGTTTACTAAGTTTATTTACCTTCTAGTAAATTCTTGAGATTACTTGAGTATGAAGAGGGTTGTTACAATAATCATCATTAACTTGCTTAATTACTAATTGGGAATTGCCATAAACTTGAAGATCCTTGATTTTCCATTTAATTGCCATTCAAAGACTTGTTAACAATGCTTCATACTTAGCTATGTTTTTAGTGCATGGGAATGCTATTCAAAATGACTTGGGAATGGAATCCCCATGAGGTGTGATGAATAGAATATTGACTCTTGAACCATCACTTGTGTAGGATCCATCAAAGTATAGTTTCCATGTTGTTGGTATTTCTATGGAAAAGATTGATTCATCTGGGAAATCGAATATCAAAGGATGATCTGCTTTTACTGGTGCATCTACGAGTTGGTGTTGTCACTTTTCTTTTTATTGCTTTTCAGTAAATGTACTCAATGTCATACTCACTTAGGATCATAACCCACTTAGCTAGTCTTCCTATCAGTGCTACTTTGTTGAGGAGATATTTCAGAGGATCAATTTTGGAAATCAACTTTGTCTTGTGATTTAGCATGTAATGTCTCAAATTTTGTGCTGCAAATACAACTACTAAACATGCTCATTCAATGGGGCTATAGTTCAACTCATATCCCAACTAAGGAGCGACTGATATAATAAACTGCCCGTTCCTTGCCATCATTGTCATTATGTGCTAATAGTGCTCCCAGTGTTGATGTAGTTATTGTCACATACAGTATCAAGTGTTTTCCATCAATCGAAGGCATAAGAAATGGCGGATTCAATAGATAATTCTTGATCTGATCGAATGATTCTTGACATTTCTTTGTCCAATTGAAGTGAATTCCTTTCCATAACAGATGTTGAAGTGGATGGATCTTGTCTACTAGTTGAGCAATGAACCTACAGATTGATTGCAGTCTTCCTTGTAATGTTCTCAACTGACTAATGTTGGTTAGTGGTGGCATGTCCAAGATAGCTTTTACTTTGGCAGGATCAACTTCTATTCCTCTGTGAGAGACAATATATCCTAGGAGTTTTCCTGATTGGACCTCAAAAACACACTTTCTTTGGATTTAACATGAGTTGGTACTTTTCAAGTCATGTGAAAATCTTGTCCAAAACTGCCTGGTGACCACGTCATTCTAGAGATTTTGAGAGAAGGTCATCAACATAATCCTCCATAAGTACATGCATATAATCATGAAAAATAGTAGTCATGGATCTTTGATGTGTAGCTCCAACATTTTAAAGTCCAAATGCAATGACATTCCAATAAAAATTTCCCCAAGCGCATGTGAAAGTTATCTTTGGTTGATCTTCAGGACAAATTCTTATTTGATTATAATCTGAGAATCCATCCATAGGTGATAGCATTTCACATCCATCAGTAAGGTCTACTATGATGTCAATGTTTGGTAAAGGAAAATCATCTTTAGGGAAAGCTTTGTTAAGATCTCTAAAATATGTGCATACTCTTATTTGACCATTTGGTTTGGTGATAGGAACAAGGTTTGATATCCAATTTGCGGTGCTGTCATAATAGTGGTTTACAATTCCTGAGAGGAATGAATTTTAGTTGAAATCACATATTTTTAGAAAATATAATGATTTAATCCTTAAAAAGTTCCATTTTAAGGATTCCAATTGAAGAGGGTTTGATCAAATCACCTTAGATCAAACCCCCTTGGATAGAACCTCGCTAGTTTTAAACCATACCTATAAATGCGTCTCCTTTACACCTATCAAAATGCTGATAAAAAATCACTTTTGATTTAGATTTTGGGGGATCAAATGAATTCATTTAAAATTTATTTAAAATTATTATGGTATTCCTCAGAACAAGCTATCCAATGAATATAATTTTAATATGTTTTGGTTTTGTTATGTATTTGTTTTTTAACTTTTATTAAACATAGATTTTTCTTCGAAAATGAATTTCTTTGTTCTTCACATGTGGAAAAATAGAAGATTATCAAAAAAATTGAAAATATAAGTGCACCAGATATTGAAGTCCTTGATCCAACAAAAAAATAAAATAAAATTTTGACATATACAAAAAAGTTACGCGTTATACTATTGTGTCCGAATTGTAATTCGTTTGACTTTGAAACTTGATTAAGGAAAAAATGTTCAATAAAAACTATCTAACCAAGTGGAAGCACTATATATCAGAGTTACAAATCTAAATTTGAAAGAATTATAATTTTATCCTTCATGGAAAAAAAGTTATGCATTATACTGTGCGTCACTTTTTAAAAATGTTGTTTTATGAAAAAATCTATTTTTGTGGGAGATGGAAAAAGAAGTGCAATTTGATTCCAAAAATTTTGAAAAAAATATTTTTAGAATCTACAAACAAAATTTGATGAGACTCTAGTTTGCACCATCTTCAAATTCCTCACAGTTTATCCGCTATAGGTGCCCGAATGTGAAGATTTAGTTAAAAATAATAATTTCAGTGTCCAGTTAATTGTAAACCACTATTATGGAATCACCCTTTGCGTAATCAATAGAGAAAATTAACCCAACGCCCAAGAGTTTCTTCAATTCTGCCTTGACTAAGAGTGCAATTTGTGGGTGCATTTTTCTCAACTTCTATTTATATGGTTTAGCATTTGGTAACAATGGAAAGTGATGCAGAAGAAGTTCAAGATCCAATCCAGGCATATCAACATATGACCATGCAAAATTAACTTGTATTTCTAAAAAGAACATTATAAACTCAGGCTTTTCCTTGGTGGTCAATGATGCTGTCAACTGTATGATTTTGGAATTGTCTTGTGTACCAATGTTCACTTCTTTTGTTTCTTCTATAAGAAATGGTGATATCTCTTGATTTATAGGGAGACTGTCCAGTCCTCCATCCTTAGGTGCCTTAGAGAGGTTTTCACCTTCAGATACATCCTTTATTTTTAATTTTCATGGCTAGAAGGTGCCTTTCAATTTTCACCTGAAGACCTATTATCTTTATTTTTACTTTTATCATTTTCAGTTTTGTGACTAGGGGAGAGGAAGCCTCACCAAAGTATGTTGCATAATTGAGTTATATGGAAAATCCAACCTTATGTTCCCCACTTGGTATTCCTTCACGAAGTCCCATGAACTCAATGATTGCTTCATCGTTCTCGAATGTGTCCAAACTTGGTGGTTCTTTCTGATCGCAATCTATGAGTTGTGGGTAGACAAGGGGCAAGCCATCATTGGCATTTTCAAGGGTCATGGTGTAGGAAAATAGAGTAAAGATGGAAGTAGATTCATCAAGTTCCCAAGAGGAAGATTCAATGGTTTCCTAGAAGTGTTTGATCCATTCTTTAGGTGGGTTTTTTGGGGAACCAATTGTAAGCATTTGATTGAATATTTCTTTAAGGGGAGGCTCGTCAAGTTCTCCAAACAGTTTATCAAGGTCCATAAAAGTAGTGGATTAAAGGGAATTCCATTCATACTCATTGGAATCAACATCAAAGTCCAAGAGTCCTCGTATGTATCGATCTCATCTGAAGCATCAACAACCTCACTTGAAGGTGACCCGTTACCCCAGATAGTCACTTTTACTGGTACAAACCCCAACCCTTGATTATTTAGTAATTTAGGAGGTTGTAAGGGTTCTAGCATTCCTTGTTTATTTAGGCCAAGACCACTGTGTCTAGCATATCCTTGTCATTTCATCATTTGTAACCCTTTTGGATACTGTTCAACTGTCAATTTCTTAATTTTAATGTCCTCCTCTTCTTTGTATAACCATGTGAGAATGTGGTCATCTAAAGATTATTTGGCTAGTTCCCCCCATCTAGTGAAGGTGATAGGGGGATTATGAATGATGACTTAGGTTGCACAGGATGCAGTTTTCCATAAGATTTTGACGATTTAGGAGACTAAGCTTTCTGTTGATAAAGCAAGGAGGAATGCTTTCATGATCACAAAGACTCTTCATATTGCATTCTTTGCAACCCCTATCTTGAATCTGGATCTTTGGTGTGGAAGGTGTGGTGAATGGTATGGATGATTTGACAAGGGTAGATGGATCAATGTAGTTAGATCATGGAGTGGCAGATGAAGTGGAAGATGAGGCCTCTTGATTTATGATCACTTGACATTCAACGTTTCCTTTTAGGTTTGTACAATATTGAAAGGGATCATGGTCGCCAGGAATAGTAATTTTAGTGCCATTGTGTAGTAAATTGAGGCATTGGTGGTAGGTGGATAGGATAGCCCTTATAACATGAATCCATGGGCGGCCAAGGAGAAGATTGTAGTGCAAATCTAGATCCAAGACATGAAATACTATGTTTTTTTATTACTGGGCCAACTCTTATAGGAAGTGAAATTATGCCTTCAGATGAATGCTTAAAATTATCATAAGTTTTGATCACAATTTTCTTGGTTTGGTCTATGCAAATTTTAGAGTATCCCAATGCTTTCAGCAATTTTAGTGAGAAAATATTTAGACCTGCTCCATTGTCTACTAGGAATCGTCTGATCTTGTGTTTATTAATGCATACTTCAAGGTGTAGAGGGTCATTGTGATCAAGTTTTTGGTGGAAAAGTCTTGTTTGGAGAAGGTGACATGGTGCGATATAGCTAAGTATCCAATCGTGGCTTGAAATTCATTAAAATCTAGGTTAGCAAGATGCTTCTTGCAATTCTTTATCAAGGATAGCTTTGTGTTGTGGTGATATTTGAAGGATCTCCAAGATAGAAATTTGTGCAGGAGTCTTCACTAGCTAATCTAGGAGATTATATTGGCCTTTTGGCTGTGGATTAGAAGGTCTTGGAATAGTTATCTTGGTTCGGCGAGTGGTAACAACACATTCTGAGCTTGGATTGTTTATGGTAATGGTAGCAATGTGATCATCAAAGGGTCTAATGTTAAGGATAATAATGTTATAATCATGTTTGATGGTGACATAATTGGCATTATTGTTATTCCTTGAATTGGAGGCTTTTCCTTTGTCATGGTCTTGCAGGGGAGTTTTGAATATGGTATGATCAACATTGGTTTTTCCTTATGAATCTCCTACCAATATGGTCCCATTTTCAATAAGATCTTGAATGATATTCTTGAGTGTCCAACACCTAGCTATTTTGTGTCCTTTTCTACAGTGATATTCATAGTATTCATCTTCTTTCCACCAATCAGGTTTGATCAATGAGGGTTCATAATTTTTGATGTTCAGTAGTGTGATGACATTAGATTGCAAAAGTTATTTTAGGACTGATCCAATAGGTTCACCAAATTGGGCATATGATCTTTTGGCATGGGGAGGACCTCTTTGTTGTTGATTGTTTTGGACCACATTTAATGTTTGGTTTTGACCTTGCGTTTGGATATTTGATATATTTGATAAGGAAGGACCTTTAAGATGAATGGTTGGACCTTTGGTTATCGGTTTGGCATCAACGAATCCATCATTTGTGATATTCTTGTTTCAGAACTAGTATTTACCTTCGTCATTATTGGGTTTTAGAGGTTCTTTGTTTATTTTGACTAGTCCTTTTGCAAAAAGACCCTTTTCAATAAGGAAACCTTTCTCAAGGATCTCATCAAAAGTTGTGCAGCATTGGATTTGTAGACTACTCATCATTTCTTTGTCAAGGTTCTCAATAAACATGGTGACCAATTGTTTCTCAAGAATGTGACAAGGGAACATGCTAACCAAACCTTGCCATCTTTGGTAAAATGAGGTAAGTGATTCACCTTCTTTTTGTTTGGTTGTGCTTAATGTTGCAAGAGTGACATCATTTTTGATGTTGAAGGAAAAATGGTTAATGAAATTTTCAGCCAGTTCACCCCATGTTCTAATCCTTGGAGGGAGATGTGCAAACCAATGTAAGACTGGCCCTATGAGGCTTTGCAGGAATAGTCTCATCAAATAGGTAGGGTCATATGAGAATTCCATACATGACATGTTAAATTCTTGGATGTGTTCTATTGGATCCCCTGTCCCCTTATACTTAGGTAAAGGTGGTGTTGTGAAATGAAGGGGAAAGGGCGATATGTATAGATTTCTGTCAAATGGAAAGGGGCACAATTCATCCATGGAATAGGTCTTCTTGATGGTCCCCAATTGTATGTTTGTCATTTGTTGTTGGAGGGCCTATATTTTTTACATCAAAGTATCTTTGAGAGATGGTGGTTTATTGGTTTGGTTTGATGTCATAGTGTTTGTGTCAAGGTCATATGTCAAATTTGGATTAGGGTTGGTATTTTGAGGCATGGGACCTTGGTTACCATATTTATGTGTGTTGTTTTGGTTTGGAATGAAATTGGAATTTATATTTGTCACAAAGGTCATGCTTGCATTAGGTATAGCATTTTGGAATTGAGGCATAGACCCTTGATTTGTTCCTTGGATTTGAAAAGTTGGTCCTTGATTTTCATTTTTAAATGAGGGTGTAGCTCCTTGATTAACATTTTGAAATTATGGTGTGGGTCCTTGATGAACATTTGAAATGTAGGTCCTTGATTAGCATTTTGAAATGATGGGGTAGGTCCTTGATTGATGTTTTGATTTGGGATCCTTCATGGGACAATGTGAACCTTTCTAGATTTATTTGGTTGATGTTGATTTGATGAAGGTGTGCTTTGAAATTGGAATGAAGGACCTTGGTTTTTGTTTTGAAGTGTAGGTATAGGACCTTGATTTGTATTTTGGAGTAAAGGTGTGGGACCTTGTTATTTAGGACCTTGATTTGTGTTTTGGAAAAGGGGATTCGTAAAGGTCTTACCAATGGAATTTGATGAACTTCCAAATGTGAAATTTTGTCCTGGTGTAGTATGGGTTACCTTGTTTCCAAATGTTGAGATGCTTGGGGTGTGTGTGGTAGTGGTGGTCATGTGTGTAGTTATCCCAAGTGGTATGGTTGACATTTTTTGTGAGGAGGGAATCCCTAAGGAAAATGGATTTTGGGTATCTTCTTCTACAATGGTTGAGACATCAAAGCCTTGAGGGAGTTTGGCACCCTTTTTAGCTAGTGCATAGAATAATATATTAGGGTCGGCACCAACGAGTTGATCAACCATGCTCAAAACCCTCGGGTGTTGGTAAGCTCTTTCAATTTCTTTTGGGGTGAATTTCTTGTTGAATTCATCTAGGCTTAGATCATTCGAGGTATATTCTCTATGTGGTGTCTCTCTTTGAGGTGTGGAATGATTTTAATTTGTTCCAAGGGTGGTGTCATGAAAGGGGTCACTTGAGAAATCCATGTCCTTTCTTTTAGTTCGTGACCTTGTTTCAACCATGTGAGACTTTGCAAGTTTGGAATGTAAGGTGGTAATGAAACTAAGCTATATTTTTTGATTTTCTTGAATATAAGGATGCAAGGATAATGGGACTAATGGATGTAATAGGATATGAAAGGTTAAATAATTGATGATCAAGGAAAATTATGTGGGGACTAAATGATGCTAAGGCTAAGATGAAAATGAACTATGTTTTTGTGTTTTTGGGATATAAGGATTTCCCTTGGTGGAAAAGATCTAAAATATATTTTATCATCCCAAGTCTAATTTATTTATTTGGATATTTTGTCAAAATAAATGTATTACCTAGAACAATATCAAGGCCCTTCTAGTTCTTTGTGGGTTCAATAAAGAATGTGTGTACCATATTTTCTTTTATTACCCCCTTTTTAAGGTTCTTTAGAAGTAGTGGTGAAATATTTAGAGTTGAACCCTTGTTCACACTACTTATTTTCCATTATATTTAAAATGGTTTCTCATGAATACTCTACTTGTTGAAGTAATTACATAATTTCTACCTTATAAATGTATAAATACACAAACCTCACCCTACAACATGTAATAATATACTTCTTGCACATAATTATATTTTTATATTTAAGACTTCTCCTTTTATTTGTGAACATGATAAAATGACAGAACTTGGTATATCATACCAAAATTCAACGCTTCTAATAATAGTCACCAAGGTACCAAATATTATTACTACTCCCTATATATTAATAGTCTATTTATCAATGTGTATTCAACTATGATAATATATAAAATATCACCCTACATTATTATATTGCTCAATAGAATTATAATATAATGATAATAATAAACCTTAAAATTTAGGAGTGTAACTCCAAGATAAATATATTCCTTTTAGTATTAATATAATAATACTATTTTATTTTTCCTCCAACTTAAGGAAAAATCTAAACTTTTCCTAGAAGGTAATATTTATTCATCCATCTACCAAGTAATGCTTAAGATATGATTACAATAACACATCATGGTTTTGTGAGGATACTATTATATAATTTCATAATAATATCAAATAGAAACATGATTCTTCAAATCTGATTAAAAATATTGCACTCCATTGAAAGGCACTAAGTGCTTACTAATGCAAACATCGTTGATATTTCCTAAGGTTGTTAGGAAATATAATATATTTTTTGTTTAATATTATTAATTTAAAAAATTAAATAAATATTCACATACTTACGAAAACATATGGGAATTGAAATATCAAAATTATTCACTCATAATAAACATAACATTGTCTACAACACTTATGAAAAAATAAAAGGTCAAGTATTTTTAAAATAAAAGTGGCAAGGCCACTGTAAATATAGTTATATTAAAAATAAGAGAGTTAATACACAATTATATTTTTATCCCATACTTAATCAGTACCACTTTTAGATGAGTTAGCTATGTCAGCAAGAGGAGGAAAATATGGAACAACATGGGGATCCTCCATAATATGTTTATACAAAAAGTGAACAAAATTGAACAACTTTTGAATATTACAATACAAGTAAACACCCACTTTAGGCCTTAAATCATTGAGATAAGAAGAAAAACTAGAAGGACTATCTCCAACCAAGCTATGTGCCATTGCACATAACAAAGAAGAGTGAGCTGAATCCAAGAG
Organism: Sequoia sempervirens; assembly: GCA_007258455.2. NCBI lineage: Eukaryota > Viridiplantae > Streptophyta > Pinopsida > Cupressales > Cupressaceae > Sequoia > Sequoia sempervirens. Next base: position 62,707,188 of record VDFB02168118.1, read on the forward strand.
AAGAGTATCACAATTAAAAATGCCTCCCACCACCTGAGATCCATAGTTGAAATGATAGCCATCTAAAGCCACAACGAGCTCAGACAAAGGGAAAATATGAGGTAGAACATAAGAACCTATGAGAAATTTCACCAAGTTTGCACACCACAAGACATCAATGAGATTCAAAACAAATATTGAATCCACTTCATTCAAAAGAGCCATAGGATGATTACAAAGCCAATCTTGACCCACTATAAGAATTATAACATCCTTTACTTTCAAGCATTATATGAAAAACACCCTACAAAGCTTGCTCCTTGTGAAGGGAAGATTATCCATGACTTCATAATAATGACCAAGAATAGAAACCCTAAACAAAAACTCCATGGGAAATAAAAAAGAAGAAGATTGAATGTAAATGATAAACCATAACAATTGCTTTTCTGAACATACAAGATGCATAATAAGAAACATGGCTTCTAAAATCACACATGTATGCTAGATCTTAGCTAGCATGAAAGTTTGCACTATCCATGCCAAATAACAATTTCCCCACAAAAATAAAAGGTGAAGTTACCTTGAAGTATTTTTTCAAAGAATCTAGTTCCTTATTTAATATTTCATATTTTACATGTACATGTTCACTCTATGCATGTAAATAAAATAGGGATTGCAACTTTATTAACTAAGCTGTCAGTTAGCACTATTCTATTATTGTGGTAACTGTTAAATATTAGGGAATATATATATTTTTGAAATATCTCCTAAGATTATACTTCCTTTTAGAATTTATGGTATATATATATATATATTACTTGTCACATGGTCATCTTGGGTTGTCCAACATTTTAAATGTGTTTCATACAAAGTAAGAAATATATAAAATATAATACTAGTTAACTAGCCATGTAGCTTTATTCTTCTTTTTTGTTCTTTTTGCTACACTTAATATTCTTTTTGTTATTTTCTAAATATACCTCTACGATGCCCTTTCTGCTCCAATCCTTCCCAACTACACCCTCTTTGGCTACATCCCACCTTTTCTTCCCTAAAATTACCCCCATCACTACATAAAAGGTAACATAAAATATAAGCTACCTTAGATGTTGAACATGCTTCAAAGGAGGGAAATGAACCACTTTTTGTGTCTCCCTTCTTCCATCTTCTCTCTATATGCCTAAGCACCCTCACATCCCATTACTTCCTCTATTCCATCTAAAAAGTTCCTCTATTTTTTTCTTTTATGGATGTCCACATCCTAAGCCTACTTGTCACATATAACATATCCATAGAAGATGTATTTCCGTACCATGTGTCAGGGTGCTCATGCTTTCCTTCTTTATCTTTATCACCTTTCTTATCAATTTAATTCTTTTTAATTTTCCCCCATCAAATATCCATCATGTAAGTTACTTGAAATGGGGAATGTGATAACTCAAAATATAGAATATCTCTGTTGTACGCTTACATGTATTCAACTAAAAATTTCCATTTCCATCCATGGTTATACCTCTTTAGCGTTCCTTGAAAAATTAGGTGTATATATTATTTTACTACCTAACCATGGGACTATGCTTCTCACAATAGAATTTGAAAAATAGAATAAACACATGTAAAATCAATAAAAAAGGATAATATCTTCATACAATTTTCATGTCTTCCCTTTGCTTTATCCATGGTATTATATAACAAAATTTCTACAAATCAAGATTTCAATTGGAAATGAACCTATTTTTACTAGCTTAGCCATAAGCTTTCCTATGAGAGAATTTGTCATCCAATATTAGATAAAAATATGATCATTTATACTTAAATGAAATGATCCATATATAGAGCTCCCACTTAAATAAAAATTAATACGATAGCTGCTTCTCTTATAGATCTAACAATCTATTCTAGCTCTACTACAAAATGAAAGGAAACTAGAATAGATCCAAATGGATCTTACAAGTGAAATAATGTAAGAAAGAATAGATGTAATTCCCTAAATTTGATCGAAGGGAAAAAATACAACTAACAATTTTTTGAAACATATATGAAAATACTCACTAAAATGCTCTACCATTTATTTGTAGTACATGACCTAAAAATCTTGTTCATGGCCACTAAAATAGAAGTTGAAATATTGTTTAGCAAAATATTCATTAATGCGACCAATGTCACAACATTTTCTGGTAATGAATCTATTATAGCACATTCTTTCTATAGCATTCTTGCAACCAACAAACATGATGATCAATTGATTATAGACTGCATCAAGGCCATTGTTAAGAAGGTCTTCTCTATATTGGGCATCAGGATGATCCCAAGTTCATCTGGATAGACCATTCATAGCATTGAGAGCTTGTAAAATAACATCCCTAGTTTGAACTCTTGTACTAGTGTTTATATAATTTTGTACCTATTCCCTAAGAGCCTTTATACTTTTCAAATTTTTTATTGGGTCAAAATGATCAAAGTTTGACCATGGAGGTGTGTCAACATGAAAAATTTGAAAATTAGGGAATAGACTAGATGGTCCAAAATAACCAGAAGAACTACCAAAGTGTCCTGTATTTCCATTAGCCATATGGACTTTTTCTTTCTCTTGGTGCCTGATCTTGTTTATTTTGTACTGTCCTAACTAGGATCCCATTCTTTTAAGGCTCTAGGCTCCTTCATTCTAGGATCAAGAAGACCTTTAGTATTAACCTATATATTTTGAAAACTAGTACTACTGGCAGGGAAATTGAGGATTTTTACAAGTGGTTGCACAAGAATCATAGATTGAATATGTTGGGATTTAGTGGTGATGGAATTGGTCAATTTTATGGATCGTGGTATCTTGATATGAATCCTGTTGTTGCAGAATCTAGGTGACTTGGTGTGAGATAGTCGTGATGGTGGATTGAACATTTGTGCTTGCGGTTTGCTGTCGGGTCCACCACGCTTCAGCATGTGCTTTGAAAGCATCAAAATCTGTGTGGATAGTAGCAAGTTTAGGTTTCATGACATCCTCATACATATGGGTAATCAAATTTTCAAGTTTGGTGAGTTTAGCAAGGATGTCATGGGAGTTCTACTGCTGAGAAGCTTGGAACTTCTGGTGATTGATTGCAATTTTTTTGGCATGTAGCTGTTGATCTTTAAGCAAAAGCAGAGCTTTGTGATGACATTGATTGGACCAATTCAAGAGTTTTGATCCAGAGGGGGACTCTTCGCCCAAAGCTATAACATATTGTGCCTAGAAACGTATCTGGTATTTACCAGAAGGATCATATTGCATGAAGTCTCATTATTGAGGTAAAATGCTAGAGACTAGATGTAGGTTGTGAGGAGTAGATACCTCAGTATCAATTTTTTCTAAATTATCTGGCTTAGGAAACGTAACTGGCTTGGTAGACATCATTCTACAGTGACCGGTGGAAAAAGTATAGGGACAGTTGTCACATTTCATTAAATATCGGTATCAATTCTAGAGTAATGCAATTGGGAGCATTCAATAGTATCCAGGTGAGGTGGATATGGTACAAGTGACAAACATAGTTAACATGTCTGGCTAGGGGTTCCATGAACACATATATCTATAGGAATTAGATGAATTCCAGGTCTAAGCTTTGGAACATGCCAACATAATGGACATAAATGTTGAGGTATGTCATGCGAACAATAATTAACAAAATTAGCATGCATAGACTAAGTGCGTTGTACTAGTGGAGTAGGCATCTTCGATGATGAGGCCTGGGAAAAACTGTGTCATGGAGTTTCCATAGGATTACCAAAGTCTATAATGGCTTGATCATCTTCTTCCCTAATTTGTAATTCTTTGAGCTACGGTGGTTTGGCCTAAGAATCAGTGTCATCTGTCTGTAACTCTAATGCCCAATGAGTAGGCATTTGGATATCTCAGCACTTGACATTTTTAGGGGCTCTAAGTTCTGTCGTGTTACTGGAAGAAGTCCAGACAACACTAAATTGCTCATGTAAAGGTAGTCCTTTTCTCGGATCATTCATGAAAGGCATCGCAATATTGAATAAATGAAAATGGACCAAAAAATGAAGCGTATGATCTATTGACCCTTGTTTCATATGCAAATTACAGGTTTAGAATTTATATGTCAAGACTTCATTTGGATTTTCATCTAGCAGGTTGATGGAAAAGTTTAATGAGGAATCAAAGATAATGGGTCCATAGGCCATGGTATCGTTGGCAGCTCCTAAAATAGCATCACTAGTTCTTACAAGCCTATTATCTTTGAGCATCATAAAGATCTGAATAGGAAGACCCTTACAATAATGTCCTCCTATTCCTACCCTTACCCAAGATAGATGTTGTAGTTAGGGTAAAAATTCAAGGTTATTAGTAAATAACGAAATCAAATCAAATCCCAACTAATAATGAAGAACAATGGAAATAAAGCATAAATAAATGAACAATCTCACCAAACCATATTGCATTCCTTGAATAACCTTCATTATCACTCCTCCATTTTGCTGCAATATAATAAGTGCCCTCAAATTTTTAGTGAGTATGCAATTATGACCTATGATAAAAGTAATGGAAAAATATTGGAGATTTTTATGACATCTAATACTTCTAAAGTTTTCTAGATGATGAAATGACAATGATAGAGCCTTTTTATAGGAAAGTCAATTTTGAATGACAGGCTAAGATTGAAAGACAATTAATCAATGGTGAAGATTAAAAAGACAATGCATAGGATAAGATTAGAAAAGATGAATGGTCAAGATTAAATTGAAAATAATTTAATCTATGGTGGAGGTTAGTTGAGACAAAGAGAGATAAGGATTGGTCATAGAAGATAGGTTTGCCACTAAAAAAGTAGTGAGTTGAAAAAAAGAAATCAAATCTTTTTCATTTAAACAACCAATAATTAATTAGATAATATAGATACTATATAATTTTGGAAGATTGTGATAAGAGAGACATTATCATTTTGAATTAAATAACAATTTTAATTCAAAAATCAAGATATAAAATCAAATTAAATCAATAAAGATTTATTTAATTTTAAAGAGAAAAAGCTAATAAATAATTAAATAATTAAAGTAATTATTTAATTATAGTAGAAAATGTCATAGAAATTAAATAAATCAACATTTATTTAATTTTAGAAAGAAGATAGGTTTTATTAGTGATGCAATTAAATAAATAAACTTTATTTAATTAATCAAGGATGAATAAAGATAGAAATGAATTAATTAAATAATTAAAATTATTTAATTAATAGAGGACATATGACTTGAAGAAATAATTAAAATTATTTAATTATGAAAAATGAAGATAAAAGAATTATGAAGAAATTAAGAGTCACGGGCCTAGGACAATTTTTAGTGTCTACAAATGTAAATATTGGTAAGCATTAGGATTGGAAAGATCCATATGACTATATTTTGATACATACGCCTATATCAATATTATTTGGCTATTGCATCATTCTTTTGTTGTTTGGTGTGTCCTACTTTAATTGTGTAAAGTTTGTGAAATTCATCATAGAGTTAAAATGGAAGTCAGGGAAACGTGTAGTTATTCTCTGATACTGAGATCCAAAAATCAAAAGTGAATTATTTAATACATAAAGATATTAAAATGCTTTCATCTTTTTCTGATTTGTAGGGACAATCGCTCGTAGCACGTTTGCAGAGAGCATAATCCAGACTTCAAGCTATCAAACTTAGAACTAGACTTCAAACTAGACTAAATCTTGACACCTATATCGGACTCAACTATCACTCAACACTGGATGCCCCAAATGAGAAACAATTCTCCCTTTTATAGGAAAAGAGAGAGTAATCAACCGAGGAAAAACTAGACAAGTGGAAGAATCCACTTATTACAAATAGACAAAACTTTCTATATCCATGTGACAAAGGTATGAAATGAACAGGGAATAAGGACAACCGTGCAAGGGAGTTAGGGCACATTCTTGACAGCTTTACATCCAAAAGCCACTATGGATATCTCCTTTTGATCATGAGAGGATTATCTTCTACACACGTTATCATGAGTGCGCTCACAAATTTAGACACAAGTTGATCTCTCGTTCATACTTTGTATAAAGTAAAGTATGATAAAAATTATGAGTGACAAACCCACTCATTAGTCATTTGAATCCATGTCTCTACTGACACATCAAGGACATGTGTAATCATTATGCTATTCTAGAGTCCTAAAGAGAAAGGATGTATTGTTGGGTCTGCTTCCTTCCACATAATGCATTGGGTCTTTGTCTTGCAAGCACCAAAAATTCCTCATGCTCGAGCTTCTAGTGTACTAATTTCTAATCGGTAAGTAGTAGTTTGAATCTAGATAGGCATCTCAGTATTTGCAAGATGACAAATACGAGCTCCCAACATCCAATATTGAAATTGAGTACTGGCTCCTTGGGGTCCATATGTTTGACAAACTTCCATGTTGATCAAAGTATCTTTAGGGGAATGAAAAAAGAGTTTCCACAATTTCCTATTATAACCATTAAATTCAAAATACAAAGTTGTGTTATGCCTTGCATAACCACCCCATTTTATTTTTGGAACAAAATAGGTCCCCCTTTTGTTTTGTTTTGTTTTGTCCTTTGGTTTTGTTTGGGTCTTAGGAGTTGTTTGTTTTACTCCTAAGTCCTTGTTTCCTTTTTGTATGCCAAAAGCAGAATCAGGATGGAAACTAGACTTGAAACTTTTGTTTTGGTTCCAAGTCTGGATTTCATTCCAGTTCTGGGTCTGCCCTCTTTCCTTGTTCTTTTCATTGTGTCTTGCACTCTCAGGTCTGTTTCTCCCTTGATTTGTTTTTCATTTTCCTTGTGTTTTGTTTTTCCTGAGCAGAAGCCGAACAAGAGTTGAAAGCGAACTTGGAACTTTGTAAAATTCCCGATTCTGTTCTCGACCCGATTCCAATTCCGCTTATTTTATTTTTATTGTTGTTTCCATTAGTGTTTGGGCCGGGTCTGGTTTTTGTTTTGGTCCCACTTCCTATCGTGTTTGTTGTCCTTGTTTAGTTTCTTGTTCCTTTGTTGGGAGCAAAACTGGAATCATACCCAAACTTGAAACTTTGTAAAAGTTCCACTTCCGGTTTTTGTCCCAATCCCACCCTGTTTCCTTTTGTTGTTTGTCTTTGTCACGGGACCAGAGCCGAGTTTGGAGTTCGATAAGAGGCTTGTTAAAAAATTTCTTGTTCTATTCTGAATCTAGGTCTATGTCTTCCCTGCTTTTGGTGTTCACTCGGGTTAATTGTTCATTAGCGTTGATTACTTTGCCTTTGACCTACCGCATTTATGGCATTAATTCTAGCCTCCTCGCACGCGTGAAATGATTTTAAAATATTAATTATGTTTAACTGGCTCATTATCTTTGTTATCCAGGTCATTTAAGCAAGCCAGGGCCAGGAGAACTTTGAGAGGAGTGATTTGATTGCGGAAGCGTGTCGGGGAGAATTTTTTTTATCAAGTTTCAATCTTTCCTTGTGGGCATTTTGAGGTAGGGTTTCTTTTCCCTTCTTTTTCCCATTGTGCTTTGTTATTTATTTTTCCTATTCTTTCTCATCGTGTTTCAATGCATTCACAAAATATTTTTCTGTGAGTCTTCAGTTGTTTCTTGTTTTCTTTTGGTTGGTTTTTGTTTTTTTCTATTTTCCTGTTCCATTTTCTTTCTTTCAATGCTCCTGTTCTGCAAAATCCCATACAACTTAATGAAGCAGAAGCTCTCAAATTATATAGTGATAAAAAGAAGACTAACATAACTCATATGAGCAAAAGTTGGATGAGAGTTGAGAAAAAGTCTCTAGCAAAGCTTCCTGACCAACCTAAAAGGGCAGACTTCTACAAGGAGATTTTAGATATTATAATGATGCTCTCTATGGTGTTTGGGAAGAGGGATGCTTCCCAATTTAAAGAATGGATGTTCCCATTCATCCATACCATCCTTGATGGTAGGAAACAGCTTGATTGGCCTATGATTGATTCAGATTGTATATATAATCATATGCTTAGAGTGAGAGAAACCAAGAGTTTCTTCATGACCTCTTATGTAATCTATGCAGCTACCAGAAGAGGGATCTTTCCTAGACTCAATACAATAGGTATATTGGGAGAGGCTCAAGGACAAAAGAATGTATGGGATCACTATGATCAACTTACCTTGCAAGCTTTTGAGTCACACTACAGGAGGGTTAATGATGCATTTCTATATGTCATCATTAACCGACTAATAGGAGATGCTAGTTATAGATTGAGTAGAGAGGCCATGGCCTTCATCAATGAATGGGGACACTGGTATATCCAATGCCCTAGATTTACCTATTTTAGATTAGCTAGTTTTGACGGCCACCCCCATCTACTACCTAGGTGCTGCAACAATAAAATTATTTTAATGGAATTCATTTATCAAGCTCTAGAAGTCAACGTGAAGTTTGGTAATAAACACAAGACTGGCTGTCATAAGTTCCCCATGAAGTTGGGTGAGTATAGTTGTCCACTCCTTGTGGAAGCTAAGGTATTTTGTGATGAATTGATTCAGATGAAGTTGGGTTTATATACTTCTAGGAAAATTTTTGATCCTAAACACAGGATGCAGGGTTTGCTACCCACTGTCTTTGACAAACACTTCAATCTGTTGGAGGACTATTGGATGGATTTGCAGGATGAATATGATCTCAAGAGGAGAAATTATGAAAGACTATCTATCCCGCTCATGGTTGAGTATGGGATAAAAGAGGACATCCCTAAGACATTGTTAGATGATGGGGTAACTTTGGATCCCCAGTATGATGCAAAGAATATAGGCACTAAAGATCTTGATCTAGTTGACTAGAATGTGGAAGAATCCATCGACATAAACTAATTGCAAGACAAATATTGGACATAAGCATTCAATGGGTTATCATGAGGGTCAAGGAACTGGAAGCACAAACATCCAAGAAGAGGAAGGTTGTAAGCACCACCCAATATAAAAGGAAAAAAATAAGAATGCCTCCTAAGGAGCCTTTGGAATTTCTCCCTCCCAATTTAGGAGAGGAGACTGTTGCTCAAGATCTTTCTGGGGTACAAGGAGGAGAGGCGAATTCAGAAGCTGGTGCCTCGAAATCTATTGCAGTAGAAACATCCACTCAACCTCTTGTTATAGAGCAACCAAGTGAGGAGATGCCCATAGGAACCCTCCATAAGGAAGCTGAGTTATTGAAGGAGAAGTAGCCTGAAATAGAAATTCATGATATTGACATAGACTCTGAGGCTACCCCATCTGACAAAGAAACTCATGTGGTGGCATCTCTTGATGTAACTGATGATGCAGAGAATCAACATGTTTTAACTAAAGAAGTTCAATGGAAACTTTTTGAGGAAGCTAAAAGGGAAGTAGATGCCAAGGCACAAGTTGAGGAACTAGCTAAACAACATGAGAATGATGCTAAAGAAAAATTTGATGCATTAGCCAAGCAAAAAGAATTGGAAGCTAAAGTCAAGGCTAATGAATTAGACAAGAAACAACAAAAAAAGGAGCAAGAGCTCAAAATGAAAGAGGAAAGAGATAAATTGGCTTTGCAGCAGAAAATTCATGACCTTGAGGAAGAGAAGGCTGCTCAAAGAAGAGAGAAAGAAGCCCTTGAGGCTAAATTCAAGGCTATGGAAGAGGCCCACATAGAGAAAGAAGAGAAAGAATTCCTGGAGAGGGAGAAAGAGGCTGAAGAACTTGCTCAATATGAGAAGAAGTCCAAAGAAGCATGGGACTATGTTGAGGAATTGAAAAGGCAAAGAGACCAGATGTATGAGGAAAAGAAGTTGGAAGAAGAACATTTGAAGAAGGACTTGGAAGCCAAAAGATTGCAAGAGAAAAAATATAAGGAAGAGGCTAAGAAGATTGTAGAAGAAGAGGCACAAAGATAACAACAAAATGTGCAAGAGGTTGACTCTCAACATAAGAACACAATATTGTAACCCTTGTCTTCTATCATTGCTGCTTCTTCTTCAACACAAATAGTCACTACTCCTACTGCTCCTACATGGTTGAAGTTTGACTTAGAGAAGAAACAAATAGTTCAACTACAACCTCTCAATTGGGATGAGATGATGAAGGAGATTGAGAAGGAAAGACACAAAAAGAAGGCTCGATTGCTCCACTCCACCAAGCTCACTGATACAGGGGAAATTATTGTTGAATGTGCAATTATAGTGGTGGATAAGAATAGGGATGATATGCAAATGACTGATTACCAATTGGGTACTGTGAATTTGGGGAGACCTACAAGAAACCAACAAATGAATTTAATTGATATTGTATCTTCCTCCACCAAATATAGAATGATTAAAGACAAGCAAAAGAAAGATGAGCTTAAAGCTCAATTGGATCAGTTGCACAAATTTCTTAAAGATGTCTCCACTCCAATTTATCAACAAGCTGCTACTCCCAAATCCCCAATCTTACTAACAAAGAAGGAAGCTAATGACTTGGTGCAAATGAGGAGTAAGGTGGGGATGCTCGAAAGATGGATTGATAGACTCAATCAGGAGGTTGTTGAAGTGCTAACTGACAATTTCAAGGTTCATGAAGTAGCACTTGAAGTGGTAGGAGATATGAATGAGCATGATGAAGATCTAGAAAAGCAAGATGGAGAGTACAGAGAATATATTAAAAAGCTTAAGGACATCAGCAAAGTGCCCAAGTCAACTCTCCTAGAGTAGTCAATTCTTGAAGAAGACAATGCATATTTTATTGAGAAGACTGTGAGCATAATAAGACTCAAATCCAAGTTCATCTATGAGCATAAGAATGAGGTTCAAGAAGCAAGCAAAGACTTGAATGAGTGGATTGAGGAATTGGAGGTAGTAGTTTCCATTTTGGTCAACGTGGACATCCCAGTCAAAGAGAGTCTTCCTTTCAAGGACAAGTTGAGGGAGAAGTGGAGTAGCATATTTGAAGAGGTAATGCAAAAAGGAGATGATGGATAAGATTTGTTATTGGATAGATTCATGGATATCAGGGAAGAAGTGAAAGCTGCCAGAAGAGAACTAATAAAATTGAAGGATATGCAGGAATATGCCTCAACAGAGTTAAAGAGGATCAAATTTGAAGAAATTTGGTTAGATGGGCCTGATTTAGATATCCTTCAACAAGTGTTCTCTAGTTATGATGAGTATATCATGCACCAAGCAACGTAGGAGTAAGCTGGTAGCATAACATTCTCCTCTTGACAATACATCCCCTCTTCTCCTATTTTGCAGGATTTGACACAAGTTGGACTCCAGTTACCATTCCTCAGTTTCATCTCCTCTCTTGGGTGTCAGAATTTTGTGTAGCAGAGTAGTCAATCCTTGATGTAACTAAAGATTAGCAGTCCAGTTTCTTCATGCAGTCCTGGTTCCTTAATTTGTGGATCTGAGTTTTGATTGAGAGAAACTTATGCATAGCATCTCTATATGTACTTTTGAGCTCTATTTTGTAAAGTTTGGATCATTGAAGAAATATTAGCCACTTGATGATAGAAATAGGAATCATAGTCTTAGAATTTCATAATTATCAACAATATACTTTGAAAAAGTTCAGTTGAACTTGGATACAATTTTATAGTTTTATACAATTTATATGTTGTTAAGTTTGGACCTCTTTGATAAAGTTAATGAATCATAATCAATCTGTATGCTAGTGATTTGCTATTCCTAAATGTTTTCTATTTGATGAGAATCAATAGAGGAAACCGGATTCAAGATTATTTCATTGAATTATCTATGAATGAAGTTGCCTTTATATCTATTTGATCTGTGCTTTAATGATGAGTGAATGATTTATTTCAAGTTTTGAAGAAAATTTTAGTGAATGGTTGTGATTGTGAATTAGCACTATGAATGTATGCAGTGGTATAGATTATTCTATGGATTGCATCATGTTGTGGTTTTGATTAGGTGAAGAAACACTCATTATTGATGTGCATGTCTAGATATTAAGGAGTTTCATTCATGTTCTTTTGTTTTAAAGCTTTGATCTATCTTTTTATCTTTATTTAAACCCCCCAAATGTAGGTTAGTTGATCTAATGTAGTTTTGTTCCTTATTACCAACAAAGGCCCCTTGAATATTATAACTACATTGACCATTGAGCAATATCAACACAGTTGAGAACCAACTACCAATACCTTGGGAGTTAGATTACTATATGTTGTCTTTCTTCTTCAAGAGAAATAGAATAGAGATATTCTAATTAATGTTGTGCTATTTTGACCGTCAACAAGTTGGTTTATTCTCTAGTCCTTAAAAAAGATCTCTTAAGAATTGTCTTCCACATTCTTTGTTGAGCCATTGATTTGGTTGAGCAATTGGAATATTCATGAACCTTACCGGCCATTGAGGAAAAGGGTGGAAAACATTTTCTTGGTTCCCAAATCTATAATCCACTTGAATCCTAAGGGGTTGCTAGGCCTAATGGTCAGATTCAAGGAGAGATTTGGCCAAGGAATGTGAGATTGAATTAAAACCCTTTCTCCCATGCACATCGAGCTCTATTAAGCCTGGAAGGGTGATCCCAACAATGCACTTATAAATACTTGTGTGCCAAAGCATCTAGAACACTGTAAACAGATGATTCTCCTTTAAATGTTTAACAAACACAATACCCTAAATATTTGGCTGACCTTCATGGTAATGTCTAATTTAAACATGAGAGATGTAAAGGATTGAACTCCACACACAATGATACGAAGATAGATAAGTATGATTTATTTTTAAGTTGTAGCTACCACAAACAATCTTAGGAAACTGTAACATTAATAAAACAATGCCATATCCCAAGGTGGAGTTAAAACAAGTAATTTTAAATTCATCACAACATTCATTTTGTCATAACTATGCCTAACAGATGGTGTATTACATGATTGATACCAAAAACTTAACTAGTCATACTTAATAATCCCAACACATAGTTGCATAAAACTCTATTTTTGTTAATATAGTTTAATTCATTCTTTGAATGATAGTAATGACACTAAAATTTTTTTCAAGGAAAGACAAGAAGAAAAATATTTGCAATCTTTGATTACTCATATTTAAAATCCATACAATATGCACTGTGGAGACAACTAGCTCAGAATATTATGTCAATTACATACAAATATGACCATTCCATTAATGAATTCTCCATTATATGACTCAAGCTCATCCAAAAAACTAAGACCAACACTATTCATTTGAGACCCTGTTACAAAATGTATTTTCCCCTGTGAGACTAAACTGTGCAACTCTCCAGAAAGAGGTAGAAAATTACATTTATTGAAATTGCAAAACCCTAAATGACAATCCTCATCAAACACTTGGAAACATTCATCTTCGTTGATTAGTAACTACTTGCACAAAGAAACCCCATTTGCAATTTACTTTATCTTCCCGCCTCTTGCTTACTTTTACTCTGCAATAGAAAAAATCCTTTTTATTGGGAAGACCCTTAATCTTTATTTACCTTGCCCATGCTGCAATAGAAAAATTGTGTATTCATGAAGGATTTTCACTTATCTCCATCATGTTGTAAAAATCCCTTCTCACCTGCAGCTGAAAATTATTTTATTTTACTTGTGAAAGCCCCTTTTCTCCTTTTACTTTGCCAGGCAACATTTTACATTTTCACTTCTTAGCAGAAGCAAGTTCCCTTATTTTAATAGTGGGGGATTTTAATTTTGTTATTAGGTAATATAAAATATTTACCCATGCATCTATTTCTTTTCACATTACATTTAAAATATTTTCCTTTTAATGGTGAAGGATTTTAAATATTTTAAATTAGGCATTTCACCTTTAAATTATTTTTAACATTTCCTTTGAAAACTACATGAGCCCACGTGGAGCCTTCCCTGCTCCCTCACTACTTTTCTTGAAGGAAGCATAAACTCCCGCATGTTGGTGGGTAGGCCTTCTTCCCTACGCCCTTGTTGGATAATGAGTCACATTGGTGAGTCTCTCATTGGTTGGTGGGGGATGGTTTAGGTTTATCCATGCCAAACGTTCTTTTTCATCTTCACATTTCACTGCTTCATTTTTGAATTGTAGTGGTATCAAGAAAATGTTTACAACAGTCAACATGCAAATTTATCTTCATCACATCAAAACCAAGAGTGTGTGGGCTTCCATAGCCAATAGTTGGATGAACACAAGGATTGCACTCATTAAAACTAACACTGCTAGCTGAACCTCATTCACATTATGCTTTTTCCTTCAAAGTGTTGAAGTTGAAAGCCACTGTGTGTTGGTATGTGGCGACTGATCATGCTATACTATATAGCCCATGGTATACTGTACACCCCGGCCCCCTATCCTAAATTTTCTTCCTACTTTTTCGCGTGATAACCGAAAAAGGGAAAAATCAATGAAAAAGGAAAAATCCGATTTTGTAGAACCCTAAAATCTGGAAGCTTCTAAGCTTGGTAAAAAGGGGTTTGGATGGGTATTTCAGTATGATGAAAAATGCGATTATTCACAAGATTGTAATAAGGTTTTTACTAGATAATAAAAGTATTGGATGGCTGCGGTTTGGTGGATGTAGCCCGGATTGGGTGAACCACGTTAAATTCTTTGTGTTATGATTTATTCTGTGTATGTTTTAGTTTCTCTTTTTATTATATAAAATCTGCATTTAATTGTTAGATCTGCCATCTCTAACCCTAACAAGTGGTATTAGAGCGAGTTGTGTTTCGATTATCGTCTGTAGGAAAGTCTCACGGTTGAGTGGGAGCAATGGCAGACGAGGGTAAGAAGGTTGAGAAGTTTAATGGGCAGAACTATCAGTTATGGAAGATGCAGATGGAGGACTATCTCTATCAGAAGGATTTATGGCGGCCATTAGAAGGGAAAGCCAAGAAACCGCAGCAATGTCGGATGAGGACTGGGAGATCTTGGATAGAAAGGCTCTTGGTAGTATTCGTCTATGCCTGGCACAATCGGTGGCGTTTAATATTACAACAAGCAAAGACAACTCAAGAGTTGATGGAAACCCTGGCAAAGTTATATGAAAAGCCTTCCGCTTCGAATAAGGTATTTCTTATGAAGCGTTTATTTAATATGAAAATGGTAGAAGGTGGGTTAGTTACTGATCATTTGAATTAGTTTAATATAGTCACCAGTCAATTAACCCGTAAAAGTAAACTTTGATGAAGAAGTTAGGGCTCTTTGATTCTGTGTTCTTTACGAAAGTGGAATAGCTTGGTAATGGTAGCAATTCTATTTTGGTTCAATACATTGAAGTTTGATGATGTTGTTGGTGTTATTTTGAGCAAGGAAATTCGTAGGAAAAGCTCAGGTGGAACATCCACATCAGGCAGTGTTTTGAATGCAGAAAGCAGGGGCAGAACAAAGGAGAGAGGAAACAATTATGGAAATCATGGGAAGTCATGAGGAAAATCAAAGGAAAAAAGGTCCCAATCCAGAGACAAGAGGGATTGTTGGTACTGTGGTAAGCTAGGTCATTTGAAGAAAGATTGCTGGTCTCAGAAAATAAAGATGGAGACAAAAAGGAAGGAAGCAAAGAGGCAAATGTGGTAAGTAATAAATCTGATGAGGATGCTTTGATTCTTTCCCTTGATAATGCTGATGATTCTTGGGTGTTAGATTCAGGGGCTTCATTTCATGCTACCCCATAGAAGTTATTTTCTTGATTATGTCCAAGGGGATTTTGGGCTGGTTTATTTAGGAGATAACGAACCCTGTCAGATTGTTGGAAAGGGAAGAATCAAGATTAAGTTGAGAATGGGAATCATTGGCTACTACGTGAGGTAAGGCATGTTCCAAAGTTAAGCAAAAATTTAATTTCAGCAGGGCAACTAGATGATGAAGGTTGTGTTGTTACATTTAGTGATAAAAATTGGAAGGTCACAAAGGGTGCCTTAGTAGTAGCAAAAGGTGTGAAAGTAGGCACCTTATATCTTTGTACAGGTCATATTGTTCCTTCTACTTTAATTGTTATGGAAAAGGGTCAATGTTCATGAATAGTTGCTGCAGTTAAGCAGGTAGAAGATCATATAGTTGCTGTGGACTCTGAATCAACACCGTGGCATAATAGACTTGGGCATATGAGTGCAAAAGGTATGAAAGTACTTCATTCAAATAATGTTTTACCACATCTAAAATGTGTTAATATGGATTTCTGTGAATGTTGTGTGTATGGAAAATAAAAGAGAGTTAGTTTTCTCAAGGATGGGAAGCAAAAGAAAGATGAGAAATTGGAGCTTGTGCATACAGATGTATGGGGACCAGCTCAGGTATCTTCTCTCAGTGGCTCTCTATATTATGTTACATTCATTGATCATGTAACTAGAAAGGTATGGATTTATTTCCTTAGGCAGAAATCTGATGTATTTGAAACTTTCAAAAAATGGAGAAGCTTGGTTGAGAATGAGATGGGTAAAAAGATAAAATGTCTCAGATCTGATAATGGTGGTGAGTATTGCAGTAAAGAGTTTGAAGATTATTGTTCCTCTAATGGTATTTGTAGGCAAAAAATGGTTCCAAGGACTCCACAGGAAAATGGAGTGGTTGAGCGCATGAATAGGACAATAATGGAGCATGCACGAACTATGAGATTGCATGCTGGCCTGCCTTTAAAAATGTGGGCAGAGACTGTAAACACTGCTGTTTATTTAATCAACATAGGTAATTCTAATCCTTTGGGTTGTGGTATTCCAGAGGAAGCATGGAAAGGTAAGAAGGTGAGTTATTCTTTTCTAAAAACCTTCTGTTGTGAAGCATTTGCACATGTAGATTCTGAAAATAGAACCAAGCTTGATGCAAAATCAAAGAAATATGTATTTGTTGGATATGGCATTGATGAATTTGGTTATAGGCTTTGGGATTTTGAAAATCAGAAAATTACGAGAAGCAGGGATGCCATATTCAATGAAAAAGTGTTGTACAAAGATCTGTTGCTGCAACATGAGAAGAAAGAGAATGATTATGTAGTGTTGGATGATATTCCCAACAATGATGTTTCAGTGGTTCCTCATACTAGACAACAATAGCAGCAACAAATACCACAAACTCCTATTAGACGATCTTCAAGGTTAAGTAGATCTCCAGAAATATTCTCTCCCTCTTTGTATACTATTCTGTTAACTGATGCTGGTGAACCAGAATATTATGATGAAGCTATGCAAGTGGATACCAAGGTTCAGTGGGAGCATGGAATGAAAGAAGAAATGGACTCCTTGCTGGAAAATTAGACTTGGGATTTATGCAAGTTGCCTGCAGGTAAAAAGGCTTTACCAAACAAATGGATTTACAGGCTGAAAGAGGAGGGTGGAGGTAAGAAAAGATTTAAAGCCAGATTAGTTGTAAAGGGATTTGCACAGAAAAAGGGTATTGATTTTGATGAGATTTTTTCTCCTGTTGTTAAAATGACTTCTATTCGTATTATTTTAGGTATTGTGGCTGCTGAAGATTTGCATTTAGAACAGCTTGATGTTAAAACAACCTTTCTCCATTGTGATTTGGAAGAGGAAATATATATGGAACATCCACAAGGATTTGAGGTCAAAGGTAAGGAGAAACTAGTGTGCAGATTGAATAAAAGTTTATATGGCTTAAAGCAAGCACCTCAGCAATGGTATTTGAAATTTGACAGTTTTATGGCTGAGCAAGGCTACAACAGGTGTAATTCTGACCATTATGTTTATTTTAAGAGGTTGGATAATGATAGCTACATTATTTTGTGTTTATATGTTGATGATATGCTTGTAGCTGGGTCTAACATGGACCACATAAGAGAGTTGAAACAACAGTTAGCAAAGTCTTTTGCTATGAAGGATTTGGGGGCAGCAAAACAAATCCTTGGTATGAAAATTGTAGAGATAGGAAAAATAGAAAATTGTTTTCTCTCAGGCTAATTATGTTGAAAAGGTGTTGCAGAGATTTCATATGGAGAATGCAAAAGTTGTCAGCACACCTTTGCCTAGTCATGTCAAATTGACTAAGGATATGTGTCCAAAGACACAAGAGGAGGAAGAAAAAATGTCCAAGGTACCTATGCTTCAGCTGTAGGTAGTTTGATGTATGCCATGGTATGCACAAGACCAGATATTGCACATGCTGTAGGAGTTGTTAGCAGGTATTTGAGTCATCCCGGAGTTGAGCATTGGAATGTAGTAAAATGGATTCTCAATTACTTGAGAGGTACATCCAGTAAATGCTTATGTTTTGGGGGCTCTAACACTGATTTAAAGGGCTATGTTGACTCTGATTTGGCAAGGGATATAGATACCAGGCGGACTACCACAGGTTATGTATTTATAGTTGGTGGTACAGCAGTGAGTTGGATTTCTCGATTGCAGAAGGTGGTTGCTTTATCCACCATAGAGGTAGAGTATGTTGCTACAACAGAGGTGGAAAAGGAGATGATATGGCTACAACTTTTCATGGATGAGTTGGGGAAACAACAGGCTAGAAATTACTTATTTACAGACAGTCAGAGTGCTATACATCTTGTAAAGAATTCTGCTTTGCATTCTAAAACAAAACACATACAGTTGAGGTATCATTTCATTCGTTCTGTGTTGGAGGATGGACAGGTCAAGTTGGACAAGATACATACAGATGTCAATCCAGTGGATATGTTTACGAAGGTGGTGACAAGGGAGAAGCTGAGCTACTCTTCAACTTCGGTTGGTCTTCAAGGTTGAATTCAAGTATAATAGAGCAGCAAGGTCCAAGGTACTTATTTCCAATGGGAGCTGTAATTACAACAGTGTCGTCCAGGATCAGTCTCTAAGTGGGAGATTGTGGTGGTGTGGAGCCTGATTGGTCTCCAAGTGGGAGATTGTTGGTATGTGGCGACTGATCATGCTATACTATATAGCCCATGGTATACTGTATACTATTTATTCTGTGTATGTTTTAGTTTCTCTGTTTATTATATAAAATCTCCATTTAATTGTTAGATCTGCCATCTCTAACCCTAACACTGTGTTGTACCCAACATCAAAGCATAACATGAGATTTGAGGGCACCAAAGATTGCATGTAATAATGCAATGAATTCAACCCATGAAATCACATGTTCTTCTACAATCTTGCCATAGTTTTACTCACAATGCGTTTGAGAAAATATAATGAGATTTGAGCAGTAATGCCAAAAGATAATTTCTTAAAATAATTTGATACATTTCACTACAAGTGAAAATTGTTCCTTTTTTAGAAAACATGTGTGAGATTTACCCGCACATCAAGAATGAAGATATTTCCTTCAACAACATCTTATACTAGTTAAATTTTTTTCTTTGCAATATCAAAATAACCTCTTTCAGCTTAGTATAATGATGTCCTCATTCACTAATCTCTGCACCAACACTTTACAATACAGTTCTCGTACCCTCTCAAGATGTGTTGCCTCGTTCTTTGGATTCCTCCTCTCATTTTGAAAGCTACAAAACTTGATTCCAATTTCCAAGTGAAATGTCAACATAAGAATTCTTCACATTTGATTCACTTTGTGCAGCTTTAATTGTTTCCTTTTCTTGGTCACCTGTTGTCGATCCTTAATCCTACCTTCTCCATTAATACCTTCCACACCATTGCTTCTATGGACTGTCATCTCTATATGACTTTAAACTTGACTATGATCCCATTGGCTGTTCTCATGGATCTTCTTTGCAACATGTAAAATTTAAAACCATCCATATCCATTTAAATAGAATGCTTGCAAATATTCTTTGATGAATTCCCATACCCCATTTCAATCCTTTTATTTTAGTCAAACATAGGGGAATGCTAGCAAAGACTATAAAATTCGACATTACAACTACCTGATGCATTTTCTTGGAAGTTTCTAAAGCTAATTCAACAAATCCATTTTGTGCATATTACAAGCATTCATCTCACTAAGGCTTTATGTCAAACATTTTTCTATATGACAATGCTTCCACATTTATATGCATATTTAGCAGGGCACTTACAATTACAACATCTAACATAATTCCTCTATCCTTTATGCTTTGATAACTGAAATAGTATTATGGAACCTAAGCACTGGAGAAGGAAATATCACCACACTTGATCCTATTGGGGAATCAATTACAAATGTAAAGTTACTCTATTGCATGGGGTTCAAGCAAAGCTTTACATGTAATTAATATGATTCTATTTCTATCATGCCATATTTGTAGTACACATGGAGGAGTGTATGGTCTTAAAATAGTTGTTCATTATTATGAATATGATATTCATCATTCCTTATGAATATTTAGGCTACCTTATGTTCACTTTTTCACACTTTCATACCTTTATAAGCTCCACCATCATATGACACTGTTATGATCTCTGAGAAGTAGTCCTCATCATGTTTTCTACCCCTAACTATTATGAGCTCCCTATCCATGCTCTGTTCCTAGGTTTCCACTTGTTGCCCATTCAAACTATCATCTCCACTTGTCATATTGACTATCTTATATTTGTGACTTGTGGATGGAAGGCTATCCTTTGTAAATATGAGTGATCTTCATAATCTTAGTGAATCATTGTCCTGCTTGACACAATTGCATTAGGGCTACACATGGACTCAATAAGTAAACAAAAGCAAAGCTCTGCCCCTAGTGAAAGGGATTGTAACCACATGGGACAACTATGAAGTATCCATCTGTTAGAGAAGCATCACTCAATAAGAAATCAGATGAGTTAGTCACTACATTTGCATCTTTGCTTTCCAATAAAAGGGTTCTCATTGACCGATTTCAAATAATTGCAACAACCAACATTTGCAAATTTTGAGAGCTCCATCACATTGAGGAATTGGGCAATCTCATTGTCTACTTCTTCAGTTAAATAGGTTTAAACCATACTTTGATGATTCCACAAGTTTTTTGTCGTGAGAATTCGTGTAACCTCAAACATTCACATTCTATCATGTAGAAAGTCATCTGCAAGTTTCTTCCTTCTGTCTCTCATGTGATAGGGATTAGCACTGAACTCTTCATAGCTTGGCTCAATCCAACATTCCTCACGAATACATATGACCTGAATATTTCCTTCTCGTGAAAGGAAATCAATGAACAAATTCTTTTGGCTTGGTAGATCTTCAATTTCAAACTCAAAAGTGTTAAGAAATTAGCCCATTAGAGCAATTGTCTTCTCTTAACCTTGTCTTTAGATTCTTTTTTGAAAAATCCTTTAAGATTCTATAATTCAGATCTCAAAAGAAACGGTTGGTCAACTATAAACAAATAGAATGCTTTGAAAGTATTTACCATAGCAAGGATTTGTTTATGAGTACTGCGATAGTTTGTTTCACTAACTTTGAAGCTTCCTGAAACATAGTGGGAAATTTATTCATGATTTTCTACTCATTATTTTAGAACTCTGCCCAACTATTATCACTTGCATTAGTCTCAATAATTTTTTTACTAGAGCCAGGAAGACATAGAGGAGGAAGTTGAGCACATTTTTGTTTAATTCGTTGAATTGCATTGTCATGAATATGGGTCCAACTAGGAGGATTTTTCTTGAGAATTTTATTGAGTAGAGCCCTGCCATCTATAATATTTTGATATAAGCCAACAATATAATTTACAAGCCCAAGAAATCATTGCAATTCCTTTTGATTGTTAATAGTGAGAGAATTGATGCGAAACAAAATATGAGACTGGGCTTCCATCCTCCCCCAAGAGAGAAGCTTGATACCAATGAAAATAATATGCTCATGAGAAAATTGAAACTTATCAGGATTTAGGAGCAAACCATGTTCAAGATAGATGGCCAAAAATTGGCGAAGATGGTCCAAGTGACTGTGAGGACATTGACTAAAGACAAGAATATTGTCAATATATGGAATGATGAACTTGGAATAGGGATGAAAAATATAATCCATCATTTGTTGGAAAATGGAGGGAGCAGTCTTAATGCCAAATGGTAAAACATTCCATTGGTATAATCCTTGGGGAACTAAAAAGGTTGCTTTATGGCAATCATTTGGATGGATAACAATTTTCCAAAATCCTTTTGTTAGGTCAAATTTGGAGTAAATATTGGAGCCTTGTATAGATTGCTAGATATGATTTTTGGAAGGAAGAGGATGCTAATTATCCTCGAGATAGGCGTTAAGAGGCTTATAGTTGACAACTAGGCATTTTTCAGGAAATTCATTACCATGCTCATCTTTCTTTGGTACAAACATTGCATGACAACAAAAGGAGGATGAAGAAGGATAAATTAGACCTTTGGCTAACAAATCTATAATTTCTTTCTAAAAAAATTCACTTTCTTGTTTGCTGAGAATAAAATAATTTGCACGTACCTTTGGTTGCATTTCAATACCTTGTGCATCCCTCTTAAGAGGTAGCCTGCAAGAAAATTTGTGTGGCAATTTTTTAAAATATTTTGACATTATTTTATCTGCAAATTCCTTCTTGAGATCTTCTAATTGAGTTGAGATTTGAGCATTTTTCTTTGCAAACCATACTCTGTTATCCTTTTTTAGAGGAATCTTTAGACTCCATTTGGATGTTGAACATTTTTCAGTAGTAATTCTAGGAATCCAGACTCCTTTGATTTCAAAATGATCTACAAACATAATAATTGGTTCCCATTTTTCCAGAGTGGCACTTCCTATAATACCATCATAACCATCAATTTTGTACTGAATAAATTTGACATTTTTAATTGATCCATCTAGAAACTGAAGAGGAGCAAAACATATCATATGGGAAAAATGATCTCCTTTACCAAAAGAGAACTTTTTTTCTGCATCCTGCCATTGATCAATTGGAAAATACTTATGTCTTGCAATATTCAAATCAGCTCCAGTATCAACAAGAAAATGAAAAGTATAGGGTTTGATAGCATTTAAATGAATCTGAAGATTGATACTTGGATAGCTGGTAGATTTCATCATTTTGCAAATACCTTCATTTTCTAGATCATGTTTGCACTAGTAGATTATCCATAGAAGGAGTATGGTGAATTGGTTCCCAAAGAATGTCTTTTAGGTTAGAACACACTAGGACAGTGTGTATCATATGTCCTTCTGGAGGATCTGGTTTGAGTTTCATTTGAGAAATGAAACGGTCCAAATTTCTTGTTTGTCTTTCATCCTCATACATTTGATCCATTTCTTCTTCTACATTGAGCTCATTAATTTCTGAGTGAGCTCCACCTATGATTTTATCCAAGAATTCAAGTCTTTGATATCGCTAGGCGTGACATGCCAAGGATCCTATAGGAGGAACAAAAGGAGGAGGTGATGGTTTTGGTAGATCATATGATCCTAAGGAGTGTTGTCATTGTTGTTGATTGCAAACAAGTTGAGGAGGTGGTTTCTCTATGTGTTGTTCTAACTTTGTTTTGATAAGATATAAATTATGCAACTGTTGTCATTTCATTTTCTAGGTTCCTTGCATCATCATCATAGATTTTTGTTCTTTTTCTAGTTTCTCTATGTCCTTCCATACTTAAGATAATTTCTAAGATAAATTTATGAATTAATGTTGACTCTTCATCATTTGATATAGGAAGGACACTTCTAAGGAAGCATCAGAGTAATGTGAACTATCAAAACTATATTCCTGTTCTATTTCTTGTGCCTCAGACTATTTTGATTCTTCAACTTTTGTATCTGAGATAGGAATGTCATCATTGTGCCTGGGATAGTCATTAATGAACTCATAATCTGATTCAATTCCTATGCTTAATTCTTTAACTTCCTGTACTTTAGCTTTTCCTTTCTTGCTTTCTCATTCAGAGCATTTGTTGGCATAATGTTCACCTTTGTAGATGTAACATGTGGGTTTCCAATTTTTCCCTTTCTTATGAAACCTTTTTTGTTTGAAGAATCCCTTTTTATATTTTTATTGAAATTTTCTATCTTTAGTGAAATGTTTCTTTGGTGTCTGCAAATTACATTCAAAACATTTATGCTTTTTCTTGAACTTTTTTTTTGTTGGTTAGTAGTCATTGCAACCAAAGTTAGAGTTGAGTTGTTTGCACACAGTGGCTGACAAGAGTGGTTTAATATTTTTAGACATTTCCCTATCTGAGTAGGTGTGGCAAGAATCCTCATTAATCTTCATTATATAGTTGCATAGCTGGGGAAAGGAGATTTCTTTGAACTTGTGCATAGAGTGAACAAGGGATTCCATAACCTTATTGAGGTAATAATCTTTAACCCAAGGAAAGCTTTTCAAAAAATTGTAGTACATGGCCTCAAAATCTTGTTCATGGTCACTGTAATAGAAGTTAAAATACTGCTCGACAAAATATTCATTAATGTGAGAAATATCACAACATTGTTGGTAATGAATCTATTGTAGCACATTCTTTCTATAGCATCCATGCGACCAACAAATATGATGCTCAATTGATTACAGACTGCATCAAGGCCACTGTTAAGAAGGTCATCTCCATATTGAGCATCAAGATGATACCATGTTCATCTGGATAGATGAGTCATAGCATTGAGAGCTTGTACAATAATATCCCTAGTTTGAACTCCTATGCTAGTGCTGATATAATTTTATACCCATGCCCTAAGAGCCTCTATACTTTTCAAATTTTTGATTTGGTCAAAATGATCAAAGTTTAACCATGGAGGTGTTTTAGCACAAAAAATATGTAAATTAGGGAATAAAATGGATGGTCTAGAAGAACCAGAAGAACTACTAAAGTGTCCTAGATTTCCATTAGCTGTATGGAATTTTTCTTTCTCTTGGTGCCTGATCTTGTTTATTCTGTATTGTCCTAGCACAAGATCCCATTCATTTAAGGCTTCAGGCTCCTTCATTCTAGGATCAAGAGAACCTTTAGTAGCAGCCTGTATATTTTGAAAACTAGTACTACTAGTAGGGAAGTTGAGGATTTTTGCAGGTGGTTGCACAATAATAACAGAATGAATATGTTGGGATTCAACAATGATGGATTGATGGACTTGGTCGATTTCATGGATCATGGTATCTTGATATGAATCTTGATGTTGTATAATATGGGTCACTTGGTGTGAGATAGTAGTGATGGTGGATTGAAAAATTGTGCTTGTGATGTGTTGTTGGGTCCACCATGCTTCAACATGTGCTTTGAAAGAATCAAAATCAGTGCCGAGAGCAACAAGTTTAGGTTTAATGACATCCTCATAAGTATGGGTAATCAAATTTTCAAGTTTGGTGAGTTTAGCAAGGATATCATGAGAGTTCTTCTGTTGAGAAGCTTGGAACTTTTGGTGATTGATTGAAATTTGTTAGGCATGCAACTATTGATCTTTAAGCAAAAGTAGAGCTTTGTGATGACATAGGTTGGACCAATTCAAGAGTTTTGATCCAGAGGGGGAATCTTTGCCCAAAGCTGTAACATGTGCTCAAAATTGTATCTGGTATTTACTAGAAGGATCATATTGCATGGAGTCTCAAAATATAGGTAAAATGCTAAGGACTAGATGTAGGCCGTGAGGAGTAGATACCTCAGTATTAGTTTCTACTAAACTATCTAGCTTATGAAACGTAACTAGCTTGGCATACATCATTCTACAATGACCAGTTGAAAAAGTATAGGGATAATTATCACATTTCATTATATTGGTATCAATTTCAGAGTAATGTACATGGGAGAATTTAGTAGTATCTAGGTGAGGTGGATATGGTGTAGGTGACAAACATAGTTGACATGACTAGCTAGGGGTTCCGTGAAAACATATATCCATAGGAATCAAATGAATTCTAGGTCTAGGCTTTGGAACATGCCAACATAATGGACATAAATGTCAAGGTATGCCATGTGAACAATAATTAATAGGATTAACACGCACAGACTAAGTGCGTTGTACTAGTGAAGTAGACATCCTGGATGATGAGGCCTGGGAAAAACTGTTGTGTAGTTTCCATAGGATTGCCAAAGTCTATAATGGCTTGATCATCTTCTTCCCTAATTTTTATTCCTCTGAGCTATAGTGGTTTGGCTTGAGAATTAGTGTCATTTGTTTGCAACTCTAATGCCCAATGAGTAGGAATTTGGATATCTCACCAATTAACATTTTTAGGGGCCCTAAGTTTTGTCGTGTTATTGGAAGAAGTTCATACAACACTAAATTGCTCATGTAAAGGTAGTCCTTTTCTCAAATCATTCATGAAAGACATCGTAGTATTGAAAAAACAAAAATGGATGAAAAAATTAAGTGTATGATCTATTGACCCTTGTTTCAAATGAAAATTATGGGTTCAAAATTTATGTCAAGACTTCTTTTATATTTTTATCCCATAGGCTAACAATTGTTTTTAAAGAGGAATCAAAGATAATGGGTCCATAGGCCATGGTATCGTTGGTAGCTCCTAAAATAACATCACTATTTCTTACTTGCCTATTATCTTTGAGCATCATAAATATTTGAACATGAAGACCCTTACAATAATGTCCTATTTCTACCCTTACCCAAAACAAATGTAAATATTGGTAAGCATTAGGACTGGAAAGAGCCATACGTCTATATTTCTGGATCTTGAAATTAGAGAATAATTGTAGGTTTCCCAGACTTCCATTTTTAACTCTATGCTAAATTTCACTAACTTTACATAATTGTTTTGACCTACAATGAACTAGACCCTTAAAACCTTGAACATCTGGATATATTTTTTAAGGTTTGATTGGAGGAACTTTAAAATGACTAGTTGCATTCCTATTGGATTCATGACTTGAACTTGCTTTACTGAAATCATAATCATTTTGAGAAAAAATTTGATTAGACTAGGTAATGAATTTGGTAAGACTTACTTGTGTGTTTTTCTCCTTACTAAAATCTTGAACATCGCTATCTTGAGTTGCTGCAACCTGATTGTTGTCCTTCATTCTTCTGTTTTGTGGTGCATCCTACTTTTCGTGATGACCAATAGATTTACTACCCACACTCAACAAAAGGGACTTACAATTGGGACCATGCTACAATCCCTTCGAAAGACACAACTTTACAAAATTAATTTAGGAAAATAAATGGGTGAGCAACTAGAACAGTATAACAAGATGTAATATGAGAGAGAGCAATTGAAAACATAAAGGATCCATATTATTTGATCAAAATTTTACATTAATATTGGCTCTGATACCATATTTTGATACAACTACCAAAAGTACATTTTCATATAGGTTTAGACTTGTTTTGAGGTGATCCTATGATGAGCATAGGTTTGGTTTGGACTTGGTGTTGGTGTGAGGGTGGATAAATGGTAAGTTGAGGTGTGATTGAATTAATTTCCCTTTGTTTTGGTTTGTCATAACAAGCCTTAGTATATGATCCTTGTGAGATTAAGTCCTCAAGGGCTTCATCTAACATATCAAATTCATCATTACTAAAGGGATTGAGGGATATGTTAACTTGTAGAAAGAGATTTTGCATTGTAAAATAACTATGCTTTCTCCAAGGTCGACCATTTAATATGTAGTTTCTTGTTTAATATTTTGAGGTAGTTTATGGTTTTCAATGTTTTCAAAATGAGAACTAAGCTAATTAAACAGTGCAATGATGTAAAAAGATAAAGAGAAGGAAATTAAAATATACATTTCTACATCTCTATTTGTTGTTGACAAATTTTTGTTACTTTTTGTTAAGTTTTTGTTTCATCAAT
Source organism: Sequoia sempervirens (assembly GCA_007258455.2). Lineage (NCBI taxonomy): Eukaryota > Viridiplantae > Streptophyta > Pinopsida > Cupressales > Cupressaceae > Sequoia > Sequoia sempervirens. Next base: position 62,734,710 of record VDFB02168118.1, read on the forward strand.
TTCATCATATCTACCTTAATTTGATACATTTAGTGCATTTTGTGATTTCAAAATTATATTTACAAGAATTCATCTTTATATTTTTGCATAGTGTAATAAGAAAACTACCTTGTTTAGAATTTGAAAATTGCATTTATACATTGCATTTTAGCTCATTGCATTGCACTTTACCCTCTTTCCATTTTGGGTTGGCATTAAGTTTGTGAAACTTGTATGAGCTTTACAACTTGGTGTCCTATTAGCAATACTGTTGTGAGAAATAGTTCAAGACTCATGTCATCCAGTGACACACCATTCACTGTGAATCTTGAGTTTTCTAACTCTCTTCCTAATAGTGTTGATAATCAACCCCCTATGGATCATAACATGCATACTTCATTTCCCATTACTTCCCTTCCTACAACTAATGTGCATAATGTTAACAACACCATCCCTACCATGACTAGTTGTACTCAAGCTTTGGGGTACACTCAAAGCCTAGGTGGAACTTTAATTTCTCCTTCTACAATACCCATTTCCATTCCTACATACACTAGTACTCAAGTTACCACAACCATTCAACCTACTAGCAATGTCAACTTCCTTATGTATTTCCACAAGGAATCCTTCTAGCTTTGTGTATTCAAATACCATATCTACTCAACCATCCTCCCTGAAAAATTTATAATTCACTTACCTTCTCATACATACACCACTCCACCTTATTCCCCTCCACCTTACAATACCAACAATGATGCCATCATTAACACACTTTTGCAAAACATGTCAATCCTTCAACAACAAATCACAATGATAAATCAAAACAACAATGGTCAACCTTCACAATACATCAAAACCAACCTGTTATCCCTAGATATATTGAGAACAAAAATGCCACAAGGTATAGAAGTTCCTAGATTTGAGAAATATAGTGGGAAAGGAGATCCTGTTAGCCATGTTTCTGCTTATATAGCCCTATGTAGTGATTTCATCTTTGAAGATAAGCTCTTGCCTAAACTATTCCCTAGGTCATTGACAGATACCACTTTAGAGTAGTTTTTCTCCTTACTAAATAACTCAATTGGCTCATTCAATGAGCTTCTTGATGCCTTTTACAACCACTTACATATTCACATGGGTCCCAAGATGAACCTAGCTGATTTAATGACATGCAAAAAAAAGGATGATGAAAAGGTTACTAATTTCATAACAATACATCAAATTCTTTATTCACAAATAAACATTAAGTTTCTTGATGTCATCCTTCAATGAATGTTTATTGCCAATTTACAAAGAAAAATACAAACCAAACTTGAGATGTTGAAACTCCCATCCTTCATGTAGTTATGTACAAACCTTCATGACTATCATAACTAGGCTTGTGGTCATGATGTGAAAAATCCTTCCAACTATCTTGAAAATTCCAAATCTGCACCTCAAAATAGTTACCAAACTTTCAAGAATCAAAATAGGGGCTTTTTACAACTTAATTCCCCTTAACCAAGTCAACAAGTTGATAACCAAGTGGCTGCTATAAAGATGAAAAATCCTTTTGCCTTTGGCGATAGGAATAGAAAATTTACTCCTCTACCTGATACCCTTCATAATATCATGTTGCAACTCATGGAAAAGAATATGATTTCTCTAGCTCCTGTCAGAGCTCCTGATCCTAATAAACCATACCTGCAAATATAGACCAGATTCTTATTACCATTACCACCAACAAAATGGACATGATACAAAATATTCTAAGAATCTTAAACATCATGTGCAAGACCTCATTGATTCTAATCATCTTCTAATTAGAGGTGTGAATGATCAAGGTAATAAGTCTATAGCTCCTCCTAACCAAAATTTACAAATATTTACAAATCCCATATGCCAAAACATACTATTTCATTTGTCAAAGCTAGTGAAAAAAAGAATGATGTGATGAACGTTGACACAGATGATGAAAACATAAAAGGTAACAACATGTATAGTGTGGTTAAAGTGGTGTCATTTATTGAAGCTAAACCTCATAAGGGCTCAGCCAAAATGCCTCTTGATATTGATTTCTCACAAAATGACATGATCAAACATGCCCTTGATGGTCCTTTTTACATAGATGGAAGAATTAATTACAAGCCTACTAATGGGATATTAATTGATTGCATCTGTGTAGAGAACATGATCATTGAAGAATTTCTATTTTTGCATGAACTTTGTCAAGATACATATGAAAAATTGAAAGCATGGTTAAAAAAACATAATGGTTTTTCTCATCCTGCAATGGGCTTGATAAACCTCCCTCTAAAATTCGAACCAAAAACATTAAATGTCTCATTTACCATCATTCCGTCGCTGAACCAATTTTGTGTGAAGTTAGGCTATCCATGGCTTTGCTCCATGAATTTTGTCCCGTTGGTTGTGCATAAATGTTTAAAGTTTCCCTTTGGAAATGAAATATTTATAGTGCATCATAGTGGCTTTAATCTTGTGTCTTCCTATAGGAACTTTTCATTGGATTTCTTTTGGACCGAGCCTATTGAACCTATAAGACCTCATGAGGACTACTCTTTTAAAGCATATCAAAAGTTTAAGGAAAATCACGTAGTAGAATTATCCCTTAAACATGCTGAAACCCGTGATTGAGACACCTATCCTTCAAGAACCAATGATTGAACCAAAATCCCTCCCAAATATCTAAGAGCAACCTATGCAAAATCCTCATACCATTTCCTATAAGAGACCACAAGACCATCAAAACAATCCTATTGTGCATCCTAAAGTCAAACAAGTTTACAAAGCTAAAGAGAAAGTGATTGAAAAGCCTCCAATGGTTCCTTCTATTCCTCCCCTAAGGGAAGAAAATAAACCTATGGCTGAAAAAACTCCTCCTACAAAAACCCAAATTGACAATAAATTGAAATGCTTGAGAGCATAGGCATAGAAGTTGTGCTATTTCTCGTATGTTACAAGATAAAGAAGAAAAGAGAAACATAAAAAATCAAAATCTGAACTTACTTGAAGCAATGCATGATGAATCTATACCCTTTCCACAATGTAAATAAGAATCTTCCATAGACATCATCATTCAACCTCTTGTTGTGATTAATTTAGATGATGACATTGATATTGCAAAGATTGATGAACAAGTGTATAATGAGTTGAATTTATTGTTCTCATCTTCCATGAGCCTAAATGATGTTTCTACTAATAAGAGTTATGAACTTGGTGTGCATCCTAGTTTGGCATTTGTCATTGTCCCTTTGGCTAGTTGTCCACCTTTCGTATTTACTAATTGAGATTGGGATGCAGATGAACTGTTATAGGCTTACTTACATGTGCCTGACTAGTCTTTTTCTTTGTTTTATTTTCATTTTTATTTATGTGATTGCATGTGTGTAATGTGATCCCCCATAATGTTTCTTTTGGTTTATCTCTCTTTATGTGCATTCCTCTATATGTATCTACATTCTTCTCTATGTCATAAACATTTTACCTTTTTCACTTTTCTTTTGTTTTCCTTTTGGGGATGACGCAAGGCGTCGAGACATTTAAGTCTCTTCCATGTTGACCAAAAATATTTTTCTTTGTTTTTAATATTTATTTGTCATTCTTCTAGTTCTATGAGTATTTGGGGGAATGATGACATTTTTGAGCTCTATAACAACATTGTAGCAAAGATATACTGAACCTGAATCCATAGATCCCTTATGTATTTTTGGGGGCAACCCCTCCCTCCTTTTTCTTGATGTAGCTTTATTTCAAAAACATATAACTTGGCATAGGGATTTTTGAGTAAGCTCTCATTTCTTAGGATTGAACATTGACTACTTTAAAGGAATTTCTCACAACAATGGTGTTAGCAACCACTTTAAAGTGGGGGAATATAGTTATAATATCTTTTGACATTTATCAAGTTTCATGGTGTGATTTTCTTTTTTCTTATGATGCATCCTTTTCTTCGTGGTGTTATTGGGTTTGATGCCCTCCAAGAGTGCAATATTTCTTAGTGTACAAATTTCCTCTTAGTGATGATGCAACACATTGCATTCCCTAGGTTGCAAAACTTTTACTTTATACTTGTCCTCTCTTGGAGATATTAGGCACAATGTTCCCTAAGAAGAAGAGCTTACACAAACTAAGCGAAATCCCTTTGAAAAAAATCCCATATAATTTCAATAAGTGTTGGTATAACACACCTTGCTAACCTTGTGAAGCTTGAACCCTAATAAAGGCCACCAAGCATAACACACCTTGCTTTCCTGTGGAGCCTTCCCCTTGTTCATAGGTGCTTGGCATACCGTAACTTCTTAAGCCATATGGAGCTCAAAACCCTAATTCAAGGCCACCTATCATAACACACCTTACTTGCCTATGGAGCCTTTCCTAACATTGTGGTGCCTTATTGAAGTTGTTAGGAGGATAGCTTTGATATGGGATGGGAGCTTAATACGATTCTCTCATTTTCCACCCTATTGGAAGGCTCACCTAGTGGAAAGCTTGAAGTTATGATACCTTAGAGTGAGCGCAAAATGATAGCTTGGATGTGTTCCACATCGCGTTGGACAATCTAGGCTTGATATTCTTGGTCTTTGATTTTGTGTGATTGTGTATCTTTGTCATTGCTGCATACATAAGTGTCTTGAACGTCTACTTTAGTGTGAGTTTGACATGGGTTCACACTCTCACTAAAGTGGGGGAAAAATTTAGTGTCAAAAAAGGTATCCCTTTTTCCACACCTAATTGATAATAATTAATAATAAAATAAGCCTAATGTTTCCTTGATTTAGTGTTGTAATATCTTTTTCATATTTGCATTATGTTTAGGGACCTTTTTAATAAAATGGACTTAATTGTGCCTTGTTTTGGTGTTGCAAAGTGTATCTTTACACTTTCACACTAATCTAGGGATTTATTAATTAATTGAGGTTAATTTTCCTTAATTGGCCCCTTTAATTCAAATCTAAGCCTAATTAAATGAAAATTATGAGGGAGAAAACCTAACATTCATAAATGCCATTACACAACACTTAATTTTGGGAAGTGTGTGTCCTAGGTAGGTGACATAGGACCCATTCACCACATGGAAAATGGGTCTTCACCTAGTCCTATGACCCTATTTTTACATAACATTTAACATTGCTCAAATTGTGTCCTAGGTAAGTGGCCTAGGACCCAATGGTGAATGGGTCCTCACTTAGACCTAGAAACCCTCCTTGAAATATGTTTTTTGTAGTATTTTAATGATTTCAAATCCATAATTCAATGTCGGCTTACGATATTTGAATTTTGGGAATTAATGTTAATATATGTATAAATACAAGGCTATTTCACTATGTTTCATAACTAAGAATTTCAAGAAAGCATCCTAAGGTTTTCATGAGATCAAGCAATTTTCATAGGAGCATTCAAGAGAATTTCTAAGGCATTCAAGGGAAAATTATTGAAGATTATTGCAGCAATCAAGATTCCATTGTCATGCTAAAGATGTATTGCATCATGCATGTTGTTTGAGCCAATATGTTGGTGTAGTGTTCAAGATCTATCAAGTATATCAATGGCATTGTTTCACACCAAGTTTTCAAGATCAAGATCTACAACCATGAAGGCCACTTCATGCTAGTTTGCAGATTTGTAACTCAAGATTTCACACAAGGTATCATTGTTTCATGTTTCATGTTTCATCGTTTATATTTCATTGTTTAATCATAAGGTTTAATTACCATAATGGGGTTTGACCAAGGAAAACCCCTATTCCCTAACAAAACAACCTTCTTCTCTCCTTTGATGTGTGATTGCAGGTTTTAGGTTGAATATAAATTGAAGAGCAAGATTGGAGAAAGTTGCAAAGTTGTAAAAGTTGTAAGAAAAGTTGTCAAATCATTGAAACTGAGCAACAGGTTTTATATATGGTTTTCTGATAGTGAACAACTAGAATCTAGGAGTGCAAACTGAGAGGAACAAAACCCAAAAGCCGATTTTCAGGAGCCCTAGCTAGGACCCATTCGCCATAGGGTGAATGAGTCCTTAGTGAGGTCTGAAAAAACACTTTATAATAGGTACACAACATTTGGACCTTTCCAGATCTTCCTTTAGACTATTAGTTGGGTTAGATTTGTTTTTTGTTACTCATTTACATATTATAGCACACATATTGAATGAAACTAAAGAGAAATAGGTGAATCATTTTTTATCATTTCATAAGAGGAGACCTTTTTGCTGCTTTTGTTATCTTAGAAGGGCAATATCCAAGACCATTTTTTGTTTCTTGTATGTTAGGATCTATAGGGACACAAATGCCTTTCTATTTCATACCACACCCTTTTCCACTATATCCCAATTGTTTCAAGAGTTGATACCCTTTTCCATAAGGAGATTCCATTACTTTAGAGGATGATGGGTGTTCATAATCAACTTCATCATAATTTATAGTGTAAGTTATTTCCTCTTCTATACTTGTGGAATTAGATGCTTTTGAAGGTTCCTCCAAATATTGTGTTGACATCACGATTGTTTATTTTCCCTTTTCAGATTATTTTGTTGTGATTTTGTATTCTCCAATGAATGTAGGTGTGAAATACAATGAAACCAAATCATCATCCAATAGCTTTGTGACTTCTTAAATATTCTTCTCTTTTCTTTCCTCTTGCATGGGTTCTACTCTTGAAGTTGGTATCAATATTTTCAAAAGACTTTCCTTGTCTTTCTCAGTGTGCAAACAACTTTCTGGTTGAGGTTCAACTTTGATTATATAAACCTTGTTGCTATAGATATACTTCATTACACAATGAAGAGTTGAAGATACCCCATTTATTTCATGAATCCATGGTCTACCCAAAATAATATTGTATGAGGGATTTTGAGGTATGACATGGATAGAAGTTTGCAATGTGACCTTTCCAACTCTAATAGGAAATGTTATCACACCAAGTGGTTGTTTTCAGACATTATCAAATCCATGAATATATGAAGAATCATTTTAAATCATAGTCTTATCCTCTCCCATCTTGTATAAATGGTTAACACTACACACATTAAGATCCAAACCATTGTTAGTGAGAGTTTGTATTATCCCATGCTTATTAATGACAATGTTATGAAATAACTTTCACAATAGAAGAATATGATATGAAATATGCTACAAATACTTGATAATAACTGAGAATAACAAGCCACTTCGAGGGGGAAAACCTCCAAATATCTCTAATGAGAACACACTTCACAACTTGATGATCAAATAAGACTCACAACCTCCTATATATACCTATTTATGCCAAGGATATCACCTAGGCCGACTTAGACACACCTATATAAGACTTAGGCTGACCTAAACAACTAAATAACAATATACTAATGATAATATGACTTAATAGAGAGTTAAGATAGCCACAAGCCGACTATTCATAACCCAATGTACACTAATATTAAGGGCATAGCATGCCCCTTCTTCAAAGAAGCATTGTCCTCAATGCTAATCAAGTTTGGATTCTTTTGAATGAACCCCTCATCTTCCCATGTGGCATCTTCAACTGGTAAATTCTTCCATTGGATGAGATACTCAGTGATAGTTCTATTCCTCAGCTTCTTTGTGCGTGTTTGACGAATGCACTCTGGTTCCAAAATGATTCTCCCTTCTTCATCTAGCTCAGGAAGTGTTGTTTGAGTGGGAATATTATGCCCAATTACCTTCTTCAAACAGGAAACATGAAAAACTGGATGTATCTTTGTTGTAGGTGGCAACTCAAGCTTGTAGGCAACACTACCGATCTTCTGCATGATTTGGTATGGACCATAATACTTTGGTGACAACTTATTATTCTTTCTTTGCTGCTTTAGTGAGATTTGCTTATAAGGCTGCAATCGCAAGAAGACCCAATCCCCAACTTCAAAACTTCTTTCACTACGATGTTGGTCTGCCTGTTGTTTCATTCGATTTTGTGCCATGGCTAAATTCTCTTTGAGTCCTGAAAGTACTTGTTGTTGATGAAGCAAGTGGTCTTCTACTGCCTGAACTCTTGGGGACACCTTAATTGATGATGTGATGGAAGGAGGATGATATCCATAAAGTGCCAAAAATGGAGACATTTTTGATGAGCTATGAAAAGAAGTGTTATACCACCATTCTGCAAGTGGTAGCCAATCTACCCACTGGACTATTTCTTTGAAGTGAAACAACGTAGATATCCTTCCAAACACTTATTAACAACCTCTGTTTTCCCATCTGATTGAGGGTGGTATGAAGAGCTAAGAGCCAATTGAGTACCCAAACATGAGAATAAATCTTTCCAAAAGTGACTAGTGAAGATAGGATCACGATCACTAACAATAACTTTAGGTGTACCATGTAGCTTTTGGATATTCTCCAAAAAAGCTCTAGCCACTGCACTTGCTGTAAAAGGATGTGCTAATGCAATGAAATGTGCATATTTAGTGAGCCTATCAACCACCACCATGATGACATTATGACCTTTAGATTTGGGAAGCCCTGTGATGAAGTCCATGGATATCTCTTCCCAACGCTGGCTAGGAATAGATAAGGGTTGCAAGAGACCTGGTGCCTTAATTGTCTCCCCTTTATGCCTTTGACACACCAAACATTCAGCCACAAATTTTTGAACATCACCCTTTAGCCCTTCCCAAAAGAAATCTTGCTTGACTCGATGATATGTCTTCAAAAATCCTGAATGACCACCCACTGGAGACTCATGCAACTCTGTGAGAATCTTGATTTTAAGGTTGGAATTCTTGCAGAGATACAAACGCTCTTTATACCAAAGAGTATCTCCCTTCCAACAAAACTTATCTGAACTACTAGGATCACTTTTTAATTGCTTAATGAGATTACTAGTCGCAACATCATTTTGCCACTCTACTTTGGCTTCCTCCATCCAATTTGCTTGTAATATTGAAAGGGCACACAATAAGGCTTCATCTTTCTCATCCTTCCTTGACAGTGCATCTGCGACAATATTTTCTTTCCCTTTCTTATATACAATCTCAAAGTCATATCCTAACATCTTAGTGACCCATTTTTGTTGCTCTTCAGAAGATAGTCGTTGTTCCAAAAAATATTTTAGGCTATCATGATCTGTCTTAACCTTGAAATGTCTACCCAATAGATAAGGCCGCCATTGTTTCACTGCATGGAGTATTGCTAGCATTTCCTTCTCATAAATAGGTTTTAGTAGATTCTTACCTTTTAATTGACGACTCTCAAAAGCAATTGGTCGACCTTCTTGCATAAGCACTGCTCCTATCCCATTTCCAGAAGCATCACATTCCACAATGAATTCCTTGGTGAAGTCAGGAGTGGCAAGTACCGGAGTTGAACACATAGCCTCCTTCAATCTCTCAAATGCTGTATTGGCAGACTCATTCCAATGAAAAGAATCCTTCTTCAATAGAGTGGTGAGAGGTGCTGCTATACTACCATAATTCTTCACAAATCTTCTATAGTACCCTGTCAATCCCAAGAATCCTCTCAGTTTCTTAATGGTTTTTGGAATAGGCCATTCCATGATAGCCTTAATTTTGTTAGGGTCCACCTTTACTCCATGTGAAACTATGTGTCCCAAATACTCCACCTCTGTAAGACCAAAAGCACACTTGGATGGCTTAGCATAGAGTTTATGATCTTCAAGTATTTGTAATGCTTGGTCCACATGTTGCAAATGTTCTTCCCAAGTCTTGCTAAATCAATATATCATCAAAGAATACTAATACAAACTTTCTCAAGAACTTCTTAAAAATGGAATTCATCAAACTTTGGAATGTAGATGGTGCATTGGTAAGACCAAATGGCATCACCAAAAATTCATAATGACCCTCATGAGTCCGAAATGCTGTCTTACAAATATCCTCCTCCTTAATCCGAATTTGGTGATAACCAGATCTAAGATCTAACTTGGTAAAAAACATAGCTCCATTTAATTCATCTAACAAATCATCAATGACTGGAATTGGAAACTTATCTTTAATGGTGTACATGTTGAGCACTCTATAATCTGGACACATGCGCCAAGTATCATCCTTCTTACGTACCATCACCACGGCGAGGAGTAAGCACTTTGGCTATGCCTAATGATTCCTGCCTCTAGCATCTCTTCAACAATTTTTTCTATCTCACTCTTTTGTATGTGTGGATACCTGTAAGGCCTGATGTTCGGTGGTTGGCTCCCTGGGACTAACTGTATGGCATGATCATGATCCCTCTTAGGAGGAAGTCCTTTAGGCATATCTCCAAGAACAACTGAGTGACGATCAATTATAGCTTGCAAATCTGGATGAGTGGGAGTAATAGATTGAGAGACTTCTAATGAACATAGTTGGGCCACAAATCCATCCACTCCTTTCTTAAGCAACTTTTGCATTTGATGAGAGCTTACCATTTGTGGAGATTTTTCCTTCAACCCCCTTAGCTCTACTAGCCTTCCTTGATTGAAATCTCATGAATAGTTCTTGGAAGTTCATCTCAATTGTTCCTAATGTAGTAAGCCATTGTACTCCCAAAACAATATCTGCTGCACCCATGGATATCGCATACATTGGGGTATCAAGTTGATAATCTCCCATGGATAATTTAATGCTATGACACTTCCCTGAACAACTAAGCTGTACCACCATGCAATCAAAACTTGAAACTCTGGAGTTGGATATATGAAACAATTTAGACGAGTAGCTAACTTTTTGTTGATGAAATTATGAGTACTACCTGAGTCGATCAACATTGTTACCTCTGCTTCTTTAGGAACCCCACCACCTTGAGAGTTTGTGCAGCTGAAACCGAGAGTGCATGACAAGAAATGATTGGTTGAGAATCATGTGATTCCTCATTTGACTCCCTTTCATCTTCTAGTATGGGTTCCTCCTCTTCTTCCTCATTGGGACCTTCAATATAAAACAATTTCTTTTCACTACATTTATGTCCTCGACTGTATTTGCTATCACAATTGAAACACAAGACTTTTGCTCTTTTCTCCTCAATTTGTTGTGGAGTCAACTTAGTAGGTTGTGTTGAATATCCTTTCTCTCTTGTCACATTAGCCCCTTGCTTCTTAGGAATCAAATATTTCTCCTCTACCCTGCGTGCTAAGATAAAAGACTCATTTATGGAACTAGGGCTAAACATGCATACCTCATGTTGAATGTGATCCTTGAGACCACCCAAGAATAAATCATTCAAGTTTTCCTCCATAATTGAATCCACCCTTAAGGATAGATTTTGGAATTGCTGAATATAATCCTTAACTGATCCTGTTTGTTGAAGTTTAGCTAGCTGGCTGAAGAAGTTGTCTGTGACGCTATTGCTATATTGTGCTTGGAGTTCCTCTGTAAAAATTGACCATGAGATGGTGAGCCCCTTTTTACCTCGATGAGTGCAAAGCCAACGATACCAAATGAATTGATCTGGTTCTAAATATAAGGAAGCCATCGTGACCTTTTGTCCATTTGGGATTTGGTGTACTTCAAAAAAATTCTCCATTTGGTTTATCCATGTTAGAGGATCCTTACCATCAAACTTGCGCATATCCACCTTTGGAAATAAATTCCTAGATCCCATAGGAGTACTAAAGCTTGTGTTAGTAGTGGCTGACCTAGAATTCTCACCTTGGTCACTTGAGAACTCCTTTCTTGATTCAGCTATGTAGGTGCTTAACATATTTTGCATTTCTGACATATCTCCTCTTAGGTCACACATATCCATCTTAATTGAGGAAATTTCTTCCTTGAACTTATTGTTAATTGAGGAAATTTCTTCCTTGAACTTATTGAGTTCTTCATTATGAGGAATATCTTTGATTGTTTCACCATCCTTATCAGGAGTCTTCCCCGGAGTGACAACATTCTTTTTACTCCTTGTTGCAGGCCCTGTCATGATGGAAACCACTAATGTTGAAATAAATCACACAAATGAAACTTAATTTCTCTAAATTTTTTACTGTAATCTCCTTTAGTATTTCTTCAAAAACCCAATAAAAATTAGACTCCAATTCAACAAGATGTGCGAGATATGTAGATTCCAAAAAAATGGTGTAGAAACCCTAATTCTGCAATAATTCGCTTAATTCTGCTCCAATTATTCTAAAATATGGACTGTAGCTTCTTCAATATGTTCTTCAAAAACCCTTTAAAAATCAGAAAAAAATTCGACAAATTCTGAAAGATATGCTCTTCCCAAAATCGCCTCCAAAATTGAGAAAAACCTTGCCTCTATGGTGCCAAGATCATGCTCTGATACCACTTGTTATGAAATAACTTTCACAATAGAAGAATATGATATAAAATATGCTGCAAATACTTGATAATAACTGAGAATAACAAGCCACTTCGAGGGGGAAAACCTCCAAATATCTCTAATGAGAACACACTTCACAACTTGATGATCAAATAAGACTCACAACCTCCTATATATACCTATTTATGCCAAGGATATCACCTAGGCCGACTTAGACACACCTATATAAGAATTAGGCCGACCTAAACAACTAAATAACAATATACTAATGATAATATGACTTAATAGAGAGTTAATATAGCCACAAGCCGACTATTCATAACCCAATGTACACTAATATTAAGGGCGTAGCAGACAACCACTACCATCAAGACTTCATTTTATTTTTGTGTTTCCAATGGAGTTAAATAATATTAATGAAAGATAATGTCAATGTCAACCAAATTCATACTGTGAATTAGGGATGCTACATCATTTGGTTGCACACTAGGAGGGACCACTACTTGCAAAGCATTTTGAAGCATGTTATGGTAATTAGGTGAAGCTTGAATGAGATCCCATAAGGAAATATTTGCAGGAGTGTTTTAAAGTTGTCGTACAAGATCATACTCCTTTCCATTGTGGAAAGGTAAGTGAGGAGCACTATGGAACATCAGTTGAGGCAATGGCAATGGATTAGGTATTGTTTATGGTTGCCTATTGTCCCTTGTGTTATATGTATGAGCAACGATATTATAACTCAATTGTTGTGAAGCATTGTTACTAGTAAGTTGCCTTGCATAGTTCAAGATACTTCCAATAGTTTTAGACTTGTTTTTAGGTGGTCCTATGATGAGCACAGGTTTGGTTTGAACTTGGTGTTGGTGTGAGGATGGGTAAATGGTAAGTTGAGGTGTGATTGAATTAACTTCCCTTTGTTTTAGTTTGTCATAACAAGTTGTAGTGGATGATCCTTGTGAGATTAAGTCCTCAAGTGATTCATATAATGTATCAAAGTCATCATTATTGAAGGGCTTGAGGGACATGTTAACTTGTAGAAAGAGATCTGACATTGTCAAATAATTATGCTTTCTCCAAGGTTGACCATTTAATGTGTAGTTTCTTGTTTAATGTTTTGAGATAGTTTATGGTTTTCAATGTTTGCAAAATGAGAACTAATCTAATTAAACATTTTCAATGATGTAAAAACATAAAGAGAAGGATGAATGATCTGAAATAATTTAATATTGAAATAAAAAATAATTTTTTAAAATTTCCTCAATATTTCATCAAAATAATAACTTTATTTAACACACAAATTAGGCTATTTCAGAATTTCAAAAGATAGTTGTAATAGTAGAAACAAAATGTAGAAATAGACAAAAAAATGCACCCAAAAATCTACTAGGACACCTGTATAGGGATATATTTTCCCTAGGGCGAATGAGCCCTTGCATAGAGGTTGCTAAAATTAAAATTTGAGTTTGAAGCTTATTGCTAGGGTTTCTTGTTTTTGGTTTTAGATTCTGATTTTGGTGGTCTTGATTAAATTCCATATTTTGACTATCAAAATGAAAATGCAAGAAGGGACAAAAATAGACAAAAGTGACAAATTTTTTGATGTAATTTTAACTAAATTTTCTGGTGTAAATGACTAAAATAACACTAATGTGTAAGTATTATGCAAAACCAATGTAACATGCATGTAATTTTTTGGATTTTTTAGATTTTAAATAATACAATATACAATTTTAATGCAAACTAATGCAAATCCTAGATCTAGGGTTTTAATGACCTCCAAATTAGAAATTTTACAGTGTAAGAATGTTGGATTCACTAAAATGAAATGAAAGAAAAATAGGTGATGGAAAAATGGGTAAATGGAGAATGCATACACCTATCTCCCTTATTTCATTAGGAAAAAGAGATCCCAAAGGTAGGATTTACTTTCAACCCTTAGGTGAGTTAACCCTATTCGAGATCTTGGCTATTTTTCCTTCTGACAAGATGAGGTAAATAATCCTAAAATATACTTTTGGGAGAAAAACTAAAAATACCAAATGAACTCAATTATGCAATGTGAAACTTGAATCATCAATTTAAAGCATAAAAAAATAAGAAACAATAGACTTCTGGTAGATTTGATAAGGGTGAGTTGATGTGTATCAGTAACCAAAAGTTGTTGCTGAGTGTCCTCTTGGGACAGATTCACCCTAGGGCAAATAGGTCTTGGTTGCCTTTTTTGAAACTTCAAAATTTGAGTCTATAGCTTATAATCTCCACTTCCTTCTTGTACCTTTCAATATTCACTTTTGGATTTGGACCTATAGAAAAAACTAAATTTTTTGGTTTGTTTATATGGGGGTTTGCCTTGGTCAAACCCCAAATTTGGTAATTAAACCTTGATGAAAAATATGGATTTGAAACATAAATATTTGCATGAACCCTAATATTAAATGTGCTTAAGATTTTTTAGAGCTAAGATGCAAATAAAGCTTAGTCAAGTGTGTTAGAATAAGATCCCTAAATGAACATGAATAATGAAAAAGAGACCTAGTTAAGGAGAAGTCAAATACTGTAATAGATCTAAAATCTGATTATATACCTTACTTTAGGTGGCTATTATAATGAAGGTAGATGATGGGATCACTTAGGAAGCAATTCATTAGATCAAGGGAAATGGCTAGTTACATGTCCCAAAACCTAGAATCCATCATGATCCACCATAGGCATCAATCTTCAATCATGAAAAATGATTGATCCATCTTTACAAAATGAGCTTGAAGACCTACAAAAATAAAATGAAATGCTGCTCTAAGACTTATACTTTTCTTGCTTGAATGTTCTCATTGCTTTATTTCAAACTTTATTCTCTCTCTTAACAAAAGTATAGTTTGAAGTGATGAAAAGACTAGGATTTATAGTCTTCTTTTCTAATTTCCCAAATATTAGATCCTGATAGCCGACATTTGAAACTTGAATTTGGGACTTTAAAAATGCTTCCAAAAATATGTTTAAATTTTGAATTTGGATCTTAAAGGGAACCCATTTTCCTAAGGGTGAATGTGTCCCAACCTAAAAATCTAGGATGAATGTATTTCGGGGATTTAAATTAATTAAATGTGTTTATTTAATGCATGTTGCAATGTCAGAAAATGATAAAAATAGGCCTTTGGATGCATAATAAAGGGGTTTAGGGGCCTATTTATGAAGGGTAAAAATGCATAAATGTGATGTCACTAAAATAGGTCCAAATTGAGTGTGAAATTGTACTATCAGATAGATGGAGTACAATTTTCTACACTATAGTAGATTATCTAGGGGAATATAAATAAAGGATAAAATCAATAGCATTGAAGGACCTCTATGTAGCAAGGTATGCTAGAGTATAGGGAAACAATTGAGAAACTTGAGTAGTGTTGCTCAAAATTTGTCTAAACCTTGAAATTATATAAGGTTTATTTTTGAAAGGATATATATATATTTCCTAGTTACATCGATAGGTGTATATATTGGAAGCAAAAGAGTGAAATGTGAGTGTCTTAACAAAAATAATTAAATGGCCAAAATTTATTAAATTAATGATATATTATAAATCTAGACTATTCATTATTGGGTTTTAGATCTGATGGTAGATATTTTGTTGTCTTATCTTGCCCTGGAAGGTAGCCCTATTTTATGAGGGTGTTGTACTAGGCTTGTAGACAGTGATGTATTCTAAGAGTCTGATAGAGATTGTGTTGTCTCTAGATCTATGGTGGTGATACTCCCACAAGAAGCCTATTGTCTCCTTTTTTGGTCCCAACCCCACTGACCATATATTCCTGTTGGAGATCATGGATGGTCCCAAAGGAATATAGGTTGGTGGGGTTGAGACCAACCTATATTCCTTTGGGATCGACCATATATTCCTTAGGGGTGGACCCCATTAACTAAGGAAAAGTCCACCTAAGGAGCTTCACCACTGCCCGAGCTTCACTCACCTTTCTTTGCCTTATGGGTGGTGGTGGATACCTTGATCGGTGGGGTTGGCACCAATAGATGGTGGGGTTGGCCTCGAGTAGGTGGATATAGATGCACCAAATTCCTCCCTACCTACTCTATCACTCCCACCATAAGGCCTATGGGATGGTGGGGTTGTAGACCCCACGGGTGGTCCCAACCCCATTGACCATATATTAATTGGGTGGTCGACCCCACCATCAAAGGCCTATAGGTCAGTGAGGTTGGGGCCCTGGATGGTGGGGTTGGTGGAATAGTCCATTGGTGGGAGGAAGAGAAACAGTGGTGATTGTTGATTGGCAACCACATTGGAGGGAGATTCATGATTTGATCAACTCATTCCAATCAAATAAATCGATGGAAGGCAACACCCAAAGGGAAGAAATCTCTATCTTATAGTATTAATATGAATTGGGGTGGATGGGAACTTTCATTCATTCAAAATTAGTCATCATTACAGGGGCCCTTTAGTCTTAGAAGTAGAAGGAGCACTCGGTTAAGGAAATTGACACAATCTATTATGAACAAAATACCATTCCTTCATCCATCCATCCATTCTTCAGTCCCTCTCTCTAACGACAAAGAAGGAAGGTTGGCTAGGTACACCAATGTATCAAGACAATATAGATATAAGGCACTCTCAACCCTTCTCTTAAAGCTATCCTACTTGAAAGTGGAAAGTGCCTCCCTCTAAGAATGATTTATGTGGATCAAATTTGGTAACAGATTTTGTAATTGCTAGAGAAATTTTCAGGTGGGTTATGGGGATTCAATCCCCTCCAACATGATTTGGTAATATGTGTATAATGAATTAGGGATAAAGAACCAAGTAAGGCCCCTTTCTCACAAGAAAGACTCTTAATTCCAATCATCTAGAGGATAATCAACCGAACTTCTTTGTGCACCTTCCTTCCAGCTAATTGGTATCTTTGGATAAAAGCTAAGATGAGGTCCCTAGTGGCTAAGATGTACCTTTTGAATTCTTTCTTTTGATTGAGTTTCACCAATCTCAAGGACCTATCCTACTATTCAACTATCAATCCCTAGGCCAAGGTCTATGATCGAATATTGTTTAGAAGTAGCGTTCATTGATGAGAATCCCCTTCCAGTATCCTAAGTAGGAATAAAGGAATATTTGAACAAGTACCTAGCTAGGTAGGCCCATCATTGATAGTTGTACCACTATTTATTTCACACTAAAATTCCCTCCCCCCATGAAAATATTGCTTCCCACCCACCCGTTATCTTATATCTACCCACCACTATAATTGCCTCCCACCCATTCCATAGTATAGTTTTGGGCCCCTATTATTCTATGGTAGTTTTTGTTGTGTTGTAATTGTTGGGGGTGGGGGTCGTGACCATAAATAACCAATATAATGAAGGATGGGGGGAATTAGAGTATTTATATTAATGTCATCAATGCCTCCACCCCTTGTTCTGGTCACCACCCGGTCCCCTACCCCTATGTAGGAATTTCCCTCATTAAATCATTAGAGGGGATTTCCCCTCTACTTTTATTGTTAGTAATAAGGGCCTAAAGTTTTATCCCACCTGAAATGATAGTTGGCAGGTATTGCCTCCCACCCACCCAACTATTGCCTGACACTCGGGTAGACATGTTATGTAGAGAATCTGGGATCACTATCTAGCCCTATAGCTCCCACCCACCAGACATGTACGCCACTATCTCCTCCCACCCAAGATAGATCCCACCATTCATTGGCGGGTATGGTTAGTGGGGTCCTAGGTAAGGTTAGTGGGGTTGGGGTGGATGGTGGGGTCTTGGTTATCTGACCAAGATTGTAATTTCTATATATTTTTGTTTGGAAATTGATTCATAGGACCGTGGAAGCAACCTAACTATCTTCCTCCACCTTGATGATTCTATATGTAACATTCCAACTATCATCCACTCACCTTAAGGCCTATGGGATGGTGGGGTTGTAGACCCCATGGGAAGTCCCAACCCCAATAACCATATATTTGTTTCGTTACTTTTATCCCGACCCAAATGAATTTCCCCACCCCTACTATAGTGCTGAGTTATCCCTACCCCTATCCCCTTCCCCTACTTTGATTCCACCCCTCCTATATCGACCTTGACATGTTACATAGATTCATGAGGGTTGCAACCTACCCTTTTATTATTCTTGAGGACACATCCATAGGTGGGTGGGATATAAAAGCTATATTTTGAACAACCACCCTCCAAACTTAACCCACCACTCATCAACTATAATTAATCTACCCAGGGGGGATACAAGAATCAATTATTGTGGGAAACTAGTTGTTTTGGAAGACACAAGACCTCGTCGCCCAATAAGACCCCACCAACCTGAGGAAAATATGAGTGGTGGGGTCTATCAAACCCCACTGGCCATATATTCCTCAGGTTGGTGGGGTTGTAGACCCCATGGGTAGTCCCAACCCCAATAACCATATATTCCTTTGGTTACTTTTATCCCCACCCAAATGAATTTCCCCACCCCTACTATAGTGCTGAGTTATCCTTACCCCTATCCCCTTCCCCTACTTTGATTCCACCCCTCTTATCCCGACCTTGACATGTTACATAGATTCATGAGGGTTGCACCCCACCATTTTATTATTCTTGAGGACACATCCATAGGTGGGTGGGATATAGAAGCTATTTTTGAACAACCACCCTCCAGACTTAACCCACCACTCATCAACTATAATTAATCTACCTAGGGGTGATACAAGAATCAATTGTTGTGGGAAACTAGTTGTTTTGGAAGGCACAAGACCCGATCACCCAATAAGATCCCACTGACCTGAGGAAAATATGGGTGGTGGGGTCTATCAGACCCCACTGACCATATATTCCTTAGGGTGGGGGGGACATGAACAAACCCACCATCCATAAGGTGAATATGGTCAGTGGGATTTTCCTTAGCTAAGTGGTAGGTGGGAGGGACCCTACTATTCTACGTCCCCTCCCTATTTTCTTTAGGTGAGGTAGATGTCATTGGGTATGTCTAGGTGGGTGGGAATCAGTCGGGTTCCCTACCAAGTAGTTGTGGGAATTTCATAGTTCTATCAAGTCCTCTCGATATCAACTCGATTGATCTATATGAGAGACCATTGGGTTATTTCATTTATGTTGGACTAAAAAGTGTTGAAGCTATGAAAACCATCACTTGAATTCTCCCTCAGTTTCCTTAAGGAACATAACTCAACTGGGTGGATGTATTCTACTTTTTTAAAATTGTGGATGATACATCGAGAGCACTGGTAGGGAGCAATGATGAAGACCTCAAAACCATCACCTACTTCCTCTAGTATAAATGCCAACCCAGTGCAAGTAGGGTCAATAGGGATCTGAATAACCCTACCCTAATAGATGTGGGGGGTTGCGTGCTTACAAAATTGAGTAGTTTGGAATCATTCACCTTGGTGGTTGGGATAAATCTATCTCCTACCACCTTCCCCACCATCCTAAGGGAACCAACTCCACTACTAGTAGTGGTCCCCAATGCCACCATCCAAGGCCTATAGGTTGGTGGGGTTGGGGCCTAGGATGGTGGGGTTGGTGGCTTCTAAATAATAGTTGGGTCCACCTTGGGTGAGAGCCAATAGTTTTGATTGTCCATTCCCCTACATAAAAACTATGATTTAGAACTATAATTCCACCCACCCAAACTATGGTTCCAGAGATATTTTTGGGTTTCAAAACTATAAAAAATCTCTTGCCAACATTTCTCTATAGCCTTGAATAACTCTTCTTGGAACAACTAATATATGAAGGGTAGGAAGGGAACTCCTAAAAAAATGGGTTCCAAAGTAGTAGTATCAACTGACCTAGTATTGCTGATTAATTCCTTCATTTCACCCATGCTAGGAGTTGTCATTGTACTTCCTGCCTTTGAAGGAGTTGCAGTGCTTCTAGCCTCTAGTTTTTTCTATTTTGAGGAGGCTACCATTGTCTCCACTATGGAATATAAAGGAGTATTCTTCTCATCCTCAGGATCATCTCCCAACTCGATGTCTGAAAAAACCTCTTCCAGAGTTGAGAGCCCATCAAGTAGAAGGGCCAATAGACCCACAAGGAATGCTAGTAGCACACCCAAGAGCTAGTGAAGTGCTTGCAACACAGGGATGGATGGGAGGAGATTATACAACCAAACCCAAGCACCTTGATGTGGGGATGTGGGAGGTGGGCCCATCTCTTGGCATCGATGTTTGTTCCCCACTCCATAGAATGCACCCAATTAGGATACCAGAAAGTAGAAGCAACACTAAGAAAAGTAGAATCCTCCCATAATAAATCCCATACCTTGATGAACACTTTATGAGAAATTTTTGAATGCAGAATGATATTGAATTTAAAATCTACCTACGAATTCTAGGGACAATGACACAAAACATGAAACAATCATTCTCTTCCTCCATGTAGTCTTAGCATGGACCCCTATGTGATAAATTATAATGCCTTTAGATGTTGAATTTTATTTTTTCATTATAAATAACTTCACACACTCAAATATCCATAACACATAATAAAAACACACATCTAAAGATACAAAATGCCTCCATGAAAGTTGCACATGAAAAAGAGTGATGAGAAAGTATTGATCAATTCCCCTAGGGTTCTTTCCACCTTCACTACCCATTCCAACTTCAAAAATATTTTTCAAAGCACATGGAATTTCGACCTTATATCCTATTGCTCCATAGTAGTTCCTATAGATTCCCCTACCCTTGATCATTCACTTTGAAGTCAACTGCATTGACTCAATAGGTTTAGGGTTAGTTGTTGTGGGCCCTATGATTAACCATGAAGAGTAGAGTCTCAAGTAATAGATCCACTCTCTTAGTGGATCCAATGCTAGAGGAAGATTCACCAATAACAATGGATCAAGATGTAGAGCCTGGTAGAGTCCCAAGGGAGTGTAGTGGTATAGTGAAGGCATAGGTAGCACCTGATCGAAAGGGGCTGAGGCTAATACACCACCTTGTCAAGTCTCGAATGGTAGTAGAGGTGGAGCCAACAAGCTCTTGGCCTAAAACTATTTCTATTTGGAAAGGACTCCCATCTACCATTTCTAGTATAGGGAGGAGGATTTCTTTCACCACATTAATTATTCCTACCCTATGAAGCCTAGGTGAGAGGGAATAGTAAAGTAGTGAAACTAAAAATTCTTCCATCCCACCATAGAATCTTAATGAGTTATAGTGATCGTGATTTCCCCATCCCCTCTAATTCTACTCAAGAGAAAGCTTTTAACCATATATATTCAAGGGTGGACTGAATGAAGATGAATTTCACTAGCAAGCTATCTCTCTATCTATTATGGAAAGAGAGGGGGTGATTAATGCACTTCGTTCTTGGAAAGACCTCCCTAAACAAGTTTATATGAGATAAATTTAATTTTCACATATTTATATTCAATCCGATATCTAAGTGAGCAATATATTGTAAATCCATTGATGGATATTTTTTACATATATGAATCCAATCCGTCTAGTAGGCATGTGTGTTTTATTCACCAAAAAATCCTTCATTCATAACCAAATGCTACTCCTAGACTAGTATATAGAGTCACTACTCATTGCATGCCCTATATCGTTCTCACCCAGGGGTGGGGGGAATTGTTGTTTTGCTCTAATCGATGAAAGTCTAATCTGTTAACTTACTGATAAGTGCCAGGTTTGAATTAGCTTGAGGGAATGAGCATTAGTTAACCTTAAAATGGAGAGGGGCACCCATAATGACTAACCCCACTATCCAAGGCTTTCCCCATCGCCCTAGGCCCCAACCCCACCAAAAAAAGGTCCCAACCCCACCACCCTTGCTCTCCTTGGTTGGTGGGGTTTTTCCTAGGTCAGTGGGGTTTGGCCTTAGGTTAGTTAGTGGGGAAAGTCCCTAAGGAATATATGGTTGGTCCCAAAGGAATATAGGCTAGTCCCAACCCCATCAACCTATATTCCTTTAGGACTGACCTATATGACTTTGGGACCATCCAAGATCTACCACCATCCATAAGGCATAGCTAGATGGTGGCCAAAGCCACTGGGTAGTGGGCGAAGCCAAGGGATATATGGTTAGTCCCAAAGGAATATAGGTCGGTCAAACCCCACCTGCCATATATGACTTTGGGACTAACCAAAGGATAGCATGGGTGGTGGGATTGGGGGCCTTAGGTGGGGTTGGGTCCCTAGGTAGGGGGTTGGTGGGGTGGGGGAGGGAATGGGGTGAGGGTGTGTTGACTAGATGGTTCCTTGGATTGAGGTAAGGATTTGTGCATCGAAAGGTCTATTGTATGTATTTCCTTTCCCTATTCCTTTTCATCCTTGCTTTAGAATATAGATCAAACAAGCACTCATGGCATAAAAGGGGAAGGATGCTTAAAAAGGGAGGTAGGTGGGAGGGAAACTATAGCCATATGACCCCTACAATTCTAAGGAGTCATACAAATATAGGCTTAGTTTTGAATACTTGATTGCAATGATTTATGACACATGTGATGGATGGGGTGGAAGTATCGACCATTTTTACGTAGATTGGTGTGATGGTAGGGTGCAGGGTCATGCCTGCTCATGATTTCCATAGGGTCCTACATCTTTTTCTATTGGAATATTGGCATGGAAATGAATTGGGTACAATGAAGGAATATGGTCCCATGCTAGCTAGAGGTAGAGTATCATTTATGGGATGGTATCCATCAATCCTTCCATTATTGACTTCTTTTATTTCACTTGGGGATAGAGCTATCTCGGGTCTAATGGGGCAAGGGGAGGAAACCTAGCTTTACAATAGGTAGCCTGCTCAAGTGGTGGAAGGTTCATATCAAATCCCATAAGGTTAGATAGGAGTTAGGGATCCGATATCGGTGGAATGCAAGGGTAGGCTGTAACCAATGCTCTATGAGGTTGGGTTCCAGATGGATGCTTGAGAGAGTGAGTTAAGGTTACAGGGATCAATGAATTAATAACGACATACTCATCCATAGGGTTAGGTTCCTCACTCATGAACTCTATCCACTAGACATAGTACCTCACTTCCATTACATATGTGTTGACAACTAAGCTGTACAAATGAGAGGGACCAAAATCAATTAAGGGTTGATCGAGAACTGGAGCCAAGTGTTACAAAATATGGAGAGAGAGGGATTTAAATACTAATGTAGATTCCAAATACCTCATGATTCCATAACCACTATTGGGGCTGATTCCCAATCCCTTAACCTGAGACAAAGGAAATAAGCAATAGTGCCAATGTTGATGGAAGGGAGATAAGTTTCGATTGGTGCTCAACCCGACTCTCAATTTTGAATGCATACTCATATCCATATCGATCCATGTTCACCTTGAATCGTATCCACCTATATCATATAATTATCCATTCATGTTGTGTTCCCAACCTTTCAATTATAATGGGGTCCCCATCGATTGAAACTTGTAATGACTGACTTGGGTGATACACTCTTTGCCTCAAGTTCCTAGCCAAACACCTATCCCTCATCTCCAAACCCTTTGTGCCCAAGAGACAAGGGAATCATGGGATTGTACATATGACATGGAGAGGAAAGGATTCAAAATTTCTTGGCTGCCCCACTAGTTGTTGAGAAGACTAGAATTAATTTACTAACCCACTAATGTGAACTATAATTCCCCCCACACGGTGAATTCCTTCTTCATTTCATGGCTGGATATCTACAATAATCAAGATTATGCGAATGAGAACAAGCAACTAGGGTGGCGGGTGGTAGGAGATAGATTACCTATTGGTAAGGATTCAAATATTTCAATGTATAGAAGGGGCTATCCATATTCTCTTGTTGATCCTAGGAATACTGTAACTAGGGAATTGGGAATTTAATGAGTAGAATATTTCATTCATAATAATGGTCTACCTCTTCCTATCGAGTGTGCTAATCTCTGATTAGACCCTAGAAATGGAGAAATGAATGGATGAGCTAAATGGTGGGTATGCTTTGATAAGGATTAGTTGTATCATTCCATCAATAGTACAGTGAACTATAGTTGGGGCATTTCAATGAAAAAATGGAAGTTTGGAAGCAGTAACCTATCCTTCTAGTTCTAGTAAATATGGAAGGATCAAACCCTAGGAACATTTGAACTACCCATGGTTGGAGCACTCTAGCTTGACTGCCCATCCATATTAGTGTGTGAGGAGAAACTAGATGTCATTTCCTAGGTAGAGCATACTATTCTCATGGTGGGATCATTAGTCTTATCCATATTCCCAAGATCAACAGGAGAATATGGATAACCCCTTATATACATTGAAATTTTTGAATCCTTACCAACAAGTAAGCTATCTCCTCCCACCCATCCACTTGCATGCATATATATGAATCCCCACCTAAACCTGGGATTGATTTTGTACCTAAATATCATGGTTCATCATTTGGAGGTAGGGATGGGGAACTATAATTCCCACTCACCCTACTTTATTTCCTCCCACCATGAGGAGAATATGGTTGGTGTGGTTTGGTTGACCCCACCATCCATTGATACCAACCCCATTGACCATATTCTCCTTTGGTCAGTGGGATCTACCACAAAGAAATATAGGGTGGTGGGATTGGGACCATCCAAGGCATCCTTCACCACTCATAAGGCACAACTGGGCAATTAGTGAATCCCTAGTTGGTGGGGTTGGGGCCCTGGATGGTGGGGTTGGCCAGTTCAGATAAAAAATTCCCTATGGGGTGGGTGGGAGGAAGAGGAGGCCAATCAACATCTATCTCCATCTTAGGCCATGGCCCCCCCTCCCCTCTAAGTAGTTGTTATAGTAGGGAATCCTTCCAGCTACTACAAATTGAAGATTCCAAGTAAATAGGATTGGAGCTCAGAGATAGGGCCAATGGTAGTGCATCTCTTGAATTTAATTATGTAGCCTATATAGGTAGGGGCATTCACTCAAAAGCCTTAGAAAAACCCTTTTGCATCTGACAGTGAACTATCAGGTGAATAGATCTATATCTGGGAGTAAGATTGCCCATAGAATAGTAGCCCCCCTAGGAATCAGCTGGGTCCTCTAGTAGTTGCCTCGTTGAATAGACTATATTTCTTCTATAGTGGGGCCCCTACTAATTTGGATGTTGGTATCAATGGATGGATGCAATCCAATGTAGCTTGATACCCTCACCCCTCACTCTACTCTCTAGATTGAGATAGTCAAAGTTCAGGGTGGGGGAACTAAACTAAACCATAGCCCACCCCTTCTTTCAACTAGAGTAAAGAGGTGGGGGCCCCAACCTTCTATAGTTAACAAATAAGCCACCCCATAGTATAGTATAGTATAGAAATGGGGTAGGGATAGCTCCTCCCATCCTATCTATAGCTATTATAGAGGGGTGGGCGGGATTGAGTCCTTTTAGGTGAGCCCCTAGGAAGCGCACCTTTTGGAACTAGAGTGGCTCCATCCAAGAGAGATCTTTTTCTACCATATCATGAATCTATGGGTAAGGCCAATAGAGAACCATGGGTAAATGGCTAGCCCCAGACCTAGAGGAATATCCACCAACTTTTTAGTTGGAAACTAGAGCTGAAAGTTGATCCATTTTAGAGGAAATAGGCAATATTATGCTCCACTACTAGACACATCTCTATTTCGTAGCCCTATAGATAGTATGGTTGCAGCAGGAGGAAGCTAACCAAATGCCCTTCTGTGGTCATTCAATCCCTAATAGCGAAGGAACTACTCTCTATGAGTTAGTAAAAAATATTAAATTCCAAATCTCTAAAGAAAGTGAGGAGCATAAGAATTGGGGAATGTATTTCTGGTGAGTCCGTTCTATCTATAATTGCAACTAGAGTCATTTTCTTCACACATTTCTATAATGAATTATAGGGAATTTTTCTATATTTTGGAGTGTGGGGTTTTTCTCCAAAAAGGGTTTTCCCCACGTAAATCACTGTGTTATGGTATGCATGATATTTATGTTTAATTTTCTATAACTGTTCTAAAGATTTTTAAATTTTTGCATTATTCTCCTCTCAAGAGTAGTGTATAAATTTGTTTCACTACCTTATCTTCCTTACAAGTGGTATAAGAGCCCGATCACCTTTGGTTTCAGTTGTGGATTGCTAGGTTTTTTGAACTAATCCATATTTGAGTGGGATATTGTGAAGAAGATGATTTGTGATCTTGTTGCATGAATTTTTTAGATGGCAAGGTCATCAGGTAGAATAGAGGTGGATAAATTTTCTAAAAATAATTTCAAAATGTGGAAGCTAAAGATGGAGGATCTATTGATACATCAAGATTTATGGATGCTGTTGATGAGAAGGTTTCAAGACCTACAAATCCTACTTTGGCTTGTCAATATGATGTTATGGAACATAAAGCCAAGGGTCTAATTAGACTCTACTTGGAAGAATCTATTTTAATCAACGTCCATGAAGAGATCTCTACATAAAAACTATGGAAGAAGCTTGGTGAGATGTATCATGCCAAATATTTAGTGAATACAATTTTCTTGAGGAAGAAATTATATTCCTTGAGAATGGAAGATGGTGGATGAATTACAGGCCACCTAGATGCATTCAATATGTTGGTGACTCAATTGGCATCAATTGGTGTCAAAATGGATGAGGAGGAGAAATTCCATATCTTTCTTTGTTCTTTTCTTGATTCATAGGATACTCTTATTATGGATATTAAGAGTACTTATGTTATCTCAAAGACTGAAGATGTGGTGGGTTCTTTTATTTCAGAAGAAATGAGGAGGAAGTTATTTATCACTTCCAAGGAGGCCCTAAATTTTCATGGAAGACCTAAGGAAAAAGGTAAGAAGAATGAGAAGCATGAAAAATCCAAGTCCAAGGGAAGATCTAAATCTCTTGGAAAGTACATAGTTATTTGTCGGAATTGGGGTAACCTTGGAAATGTTCATAAGGAATGTAAAGAAGAAAAGAAGAAGAAAAATAAGAGATTTGATTATGATTTTGAGTCTGAGAAGGAAGATGGTGATGCATTCATTGTAGCTTTGATAGCTCATGCAGGTAATGATGCATGGTTAATTGAATTAGGTGCATCTTTCCATATGACCTTTAATAGGGATTAGTTTTTTGAATATGAAGAATTTGATGGAGGTAAGGTGTACTTGGGTGATGATTCTTTTTTAATATTTTTGGCCACACGGTAAAGTTAGAATTAGGTTTCCTGATGGTAGAATAAAAAGGATTAATGGTGTGTTGAATATCCTTGGATTAACATGAAATTTGTTATCTATGAGAAAAATAATAGATGTACAGGTATGAAAATAGTATTTTTTGATTCAAGATGTAAGATGGTTAGAGGTGCTATGGTGATTTCTAGAGGTGTTAGACATGGCACATTGTATAATCTTGATGCATGCACTATTGAGTTCAATAGTACTTTTTTGAAAAGAAAGTCTATGGAAGAGGTGAGGGTTTCTTCTTCAACAAATTTCCATGGATTTTGGGTACCCAAGATTTCTCTTTCTTTAGATTCAAAGTTACCTATAAAGAAAACTATGTTATGACACCATAGACATGACCACATTGGATAAAAGGACCTTGAAAAATCAAAAACTTGTTGAAGGCTTGTCTGATTGTAATCTAGAATTTTATTTCTATGAGCATTGCATTTAGAGAAAACAAAATCACATTTAGTTCTACTCAAGTTCTCATAAATCTTGTGGTGTATTGGATCTTATTCATTCTAATGTTTTTTTTCATGTAGATGTTCCTTCAATTGGTAAATCCACATATTATGTTTCATTTATTGATGATTATAGTAGAAGGACATGGGTATACTTTCTAAAGAGTAAATCTTAAGTTTTTAGTTGATTTAAAGAATTTAAATAAATGGTTGAGTTATAGAATGGAAAGAAAATAAAATGTTTGAGGACTGATAATGGCGGTGAATTTTTCTCTAATGATTTTGATAGATTCAAAAGATTGTGGTATTCATAGATAAAAGATAACTTTGTATTCTCCACAATAGAATGGAGTTGCAGAAGGAATGAAAAGGACATTGATGGAGAAGGCTAGGAGTATGTTGAGTGGTGTTGGTCTCAAACAAAGGTTTTGGGTTTAAGCTATTGCCACTACTTGTTACCTGATTAATAGGTCTCCTACATCAGCTTTTGCTGATAAGATGCATATAGAGGCATGGTTAGGTCAAAAGACTTCATTAAGAAATCTTAGAGTTTTTAGTTGTGATTCATATACACATGTGCCAAAGAATAAGTGAAATTCTTTGGAGAATAAGGATGTGAAATGTATCTTCATTAGATACAACTATGGTGTGAAAGGATACAAGCTTTGGGATCCTATTACATAGAAGGTAATAAATAGTAGACGTGTTATTTTTAGAAAAACTAAGCCTTCTTCTATTGCATTGTAGGCAAAACAAAGTAAATAGGAAGATGTGATTTAATTTCCTTCTACACCTAAGAAAGTTGCATCAAGGCCCATTGATAGACAAGAAGTTGAGGAGAGCTCATCTAGCTCTGAATCTTCAGATAAGGAGGAAGAAATTCCAACTCAACTTGTTCATAGGTCTACAAGGCATGGAAAACCACCTAAAAGATATTCACTTGATAAATGGAGATGTATTTTTTTATTTGAATGCTAACATGGATGAACCTAGATTAGTAGAAGATGCATTAGGTATGAATGATGTAGAATCCTGGAAGATTTCTATGGATGAAGAAATGAAAACTTTGAAAAATAATGATACATGGGATATAGTACCATTTCTTGAAGGATGAAAACCTATTGGTTGCAAATGGGTGTTCAAGAAGAATATTGTTTCAGATGGAAGTATCGAGAAGTGCACAGAAAGGTTGGTTGTGAAAGATTACACTTAAGTTGAGGGTGTTGATTATGGTGAGATATTATCTCTTGTTCTAAAAATGACATCCATTAGTTTTTTTATTTCTATTGCTACTACTTATGATTTATAGGTTGAGAAAATAGATGTGAAAACCGTTTTCCTTCATGGTAACTTGGAGGAGGATATTTATATGAAATAGCTAGAGCATTACGTGTTGAAAGGTAAAAGTAAATTGGCTTGCAAATTGAAGAAATATTTGTGTGGCATAAAATAGAGTCCTAGGATGTGGTACCATAAATTTGATATAGATGAGTTGAGTTTGGGATTTGAGTGTTCTAAATTAAATCATTGTGTTTATTATAGAATTGATGGTGATCATTTATTGTTTATTGTATTATATGTTGATGATATGTTATTTATTGGTAAAGGGAAAAGTATGATTTAAAAACTAAAATCTCAACTTGATGCTAAATTTGAAATGAAAGATCTTGGTGTAGCTAAACACATTCTTGGGATGGAAATTGGAAGAGGTAGAGTGAACAAAAAGCTATGTCTTGACCAAAGTAAGTATATCAATTCAGTTTTACAGAGGTTTAACATGCAAGATTGTAGACCATTGTGTGTTCCTTTTTTCATTGGAACAAAGTTATCTATTTCATATTTTCCAACATCTCCATCAGAGATGGAAGAGACGAGAAGAGTGCCTTGCTAGAGTGCAGTTGGAAGTTTGATGTATACTATGATTTGTACTAGGCCATATATTACCCAAGTAGTGGGAGTTCTTTCTAGATATATGTCTAATCTTGGTAGAGTTCATTGGGATGAAATTAAAAGAGTCCTTAGATATTTGCATGGTATCTCTAAGTATTGCTTGTGTTATCATAGTGATATGTCTGAAGATGAGATCTCCCTTGATATTCATGGTTATGTAGATTCAGACTGAGTGGGTGATATTGATAACAAAAATTCCACCAGTGCTTATGTGTTTACTTTATTTACTGGTGAAATTAGTTGGATGAGTAAGTGATAGACTGTGGTTGCTTTGTCTACTATTGAAGTTGAGTATATGGAAACTACTCATGCTTGTAAAGAAGCCATTTTTCTTAAGAGACTATGTTACAATTTATTGCGACAATCAGAGTGTGATATGTCTAGCCAAGAAATTGACATTTCATGCCAAGACCAAGCACATTGATGTACAATATCATTTTGTTAGAGACATGGTTGAAGATGGTAGGGTGAAGCTAGTTAAGGTAGAGAGTTTGATGAATGTTGTTGATTCTTTAACTAAGTTTGTGATCAGAGAGAAGTTTAGATGGTGTTCAAAGACTATGGGCCTCTTGACCCCTAGCAATTAATGGACAATATTTACTCCCTCCCATTGGTCTTGCAAGGTGTTTGAAAAGTGGGGGATTTGTTGGGAAAATGTATTTGAACCTTGTAATTATATAAGTTTCATTTTTGATAGGATGTATATATGTATATATTTCCTAGTTACATTGATAGGTGTATACATTGGGAGCACAAGAGTGTAATATAAGTGTGTTAACAAAAACTCTTAAATGTTCGACATACATTAAATTAATGATATATTGTAATTTTGGACCATTCATTATTAGGTTTTAGATCTAATGGTAGATATTTTGTTGGCTTATCTTTCCCTAGATGGTAACCTCATTTTATGAAGGTGTTGTACTACATTTGTAGATGGTGATGTATTTTGAGAGTCTGGTAGTGGTCATGTTGTTTGTAGATCTCTGATGGCGATACTCCTATGAGAAGCTTGCTCTACAAATATATTGTAATATTTGTGATTTCATAATAATACATTAGGAAAATTTTGGATTGTGGGGTTTTTCTCTCGAAAGGGTTTTCCCCACATAAATCACTGTGTTATGGTGTGCATGATATTTATGATTATTTATGTTTATGTTTCTGTAGCTATTCTAAAGATCTATAAAGTTTTTCATTATTCTCCTCTCAAGATTAGTGTAGGAAGTTATTCCGCTACCTTAGCTTCCTTACAAGTAGGAATTTAGAAGGATACTAAGGAGTCTTTAAATTTGGTAGTTAATTTAAGTAGATAATCATTTAGAATAATTCATTATGGCTATAGAGATTAAGGAAGAAGTATCATTAATTTAATTCATTATATAAAAACTATCAGTAGGAGTCCATACACAAATATAAATAGAAATCAATAATATCTCACTAAAAATGCTAAGTAAATATAGTTATTAATTAACAATAGGAGGCCATCATATGTTATTAATTACCTCCTAAATATACATTTAAAAAAATAGGATATGTAATTTAATAAAAAGTGTACTACCAAATAATTATTGGTAGGGGGTTGAAACAACCTTGATAATTAACCTAGAACAATAGTTCATCAAAATGTAGCTACAAAACTAGATTTCACATCACATTAACGATTTTTTTTTTTTTCAAAGGTAGACAAAGAACATCTCATTCTCAAGGGATGATCATAAAATTCATATCATTATATCATATCACATTTTATCTTTACAAACTTAGGTCACATAAGAGGGATACACCAACATATATACTTATTTTTCCCTTACACATGGAACCATATACTTATTTTCCCCTTACACATGGATCCATATACTTACATGGATCCATATAAGTGTATCCTCTTCATGCCATAGATTAAGAGGATTTAAGAAAATGGCTTACGATAAAATCATTCCATTAGTATGGTTTATGGACCTAGGAAAGATGACATGAACTAAGGGGATTTAAGAAAATTTATTAAGGCCTGTCCTAAGAGGATGTAAATTGTACAACTCAAAATCCACTCATTAATCCCCTTAAGCCACTAATAATAGTCAAATTGATCATTCACATTTGATCAATTTGTATAATGTTATATGCTTGAAGTTTTTACAAAATTATTAAAGATCTATATATTAAACTTGGTCAACTTAGGAAAAAATCATTCCATTAGCATGGTTTGTAGACCTAGGAAAGATGACATGTGGATTAAGGGGATTTAAGAAAATAGGATTTAAGGGGAAACTTCATTATTCCTTGTAAAAAAATTAAAGTACATCAAGCCACAAAAATTTACATACCTTACACATAAATGATCCTTACACATTTTTTTTTTGTATCATCAGGTCATTTATATCATGGATTAAGGGAATTTTAAAATCATTACCTCTTATTGATCCTCCTACTACCATTCCTGCACACATCCAAAATCGTGTGGTGGTATCCACACTAGGATCTTTGAGTGTGCTCATGGCTAAACTTGATGAGTAGACTTTTGAGATGGTAGCTAGGGTTAGAGGGAAAAACCGTGGAGGAGCATCAGATAGAGTTGGTCCTAGTACCACTCCACTTGCGTTGACACCTCATTTTTGTACGAGTTGTAATTAGTTATGTTAATGGACGTGATTAGGCGACATCCACTTTAGGTGCACACAAAGCATCTTATGATATTGGTTCATATGTTGATTTTCTTATTATTGAGGATCACCCTACAAATCATATGACATAGGTATGTATATATGTGTACTTGTTGAATTTATAATAGATTTAAGCATGTGTTTTTAATGAACATATATATACAAAACTGTAATATTTTAACAATCAAATTGTTTGGTGTAGATGATGGCCACATGGACATCTTCTTTTGATCAATTTTGTTTTGTGTCGACACCTATACAAGTCGGTAACCCATATGGGGTATTTTGATTGATTTTTTAAATATATTAAATAATTTTAACTTGATTTTAATTTGTAATTTAGTCTTGAACATGTGTTACATATTTATGCTGGTTCAGGGAAGTCATCTAACTTCAATGTCGAATCCACCAAAGGGATTGTCAAGCACTCCTCCATTGTTGAGCGTCTCACATAAGCCACTCATATGTATACTATTAAATTGAAAAACTATACTACTGACAATTTTGTATTTTGAATTCACTATATCAAACATGCATGTACTTATTTTTAAAATATATATCTATGTAGGTTGACATGACCATGAGGATGGGTATTGCACACCCAATTGATCCACAACAATTTTAGGAGTCAACTACATTTTAGGTTGCTAATTTTTTTTTCTACATGTGTGCATAATTTGTAGGTATTTTAAATATATTAAAACAAAAATTGGTACACTTGAATATATATGCTTTAACCTAATCTATACACATGCTCTTTATTTGACCTTGTAGGACCTTGTTAGTGACATTTTTTGTCCTGATGATGCCATACCACCTAAACCAACACATGTAGAGTAGGAGATGTCAGAGGATATGAGCATCATTATATGATGATTTATAATTTTAATTATATTTAAAGTCAATTATATTATTCATTTTGAATGACTTAAATTAAATTTCAATTGGATAGAGTAGAACATCAAAGGAGATGAGAAGCCTCATGTAGTAATTTTTATGATTTTATAAATTAAATTAAATTAAATCATTTTTAATCATCTTAAATCTAATTTCAAGTATCTTTCTCTTGTACAAACTGATTCAAATAATCCTAGTCCACGTGGAGTTAAGAGGTCTCTTGATTATAGGGATGATAGGAGTTATATAT